>VSMD01103347.1:0-307302 GCA_008750895.1 Mirza zaza | reverse complement strand
TTAACAAAATGCATATTTAACCAAGTCTGGGAGATCAAGCCAGACAGCACTTGGTAAATACTCTTTGGAGACAGTAATGCTCAAAGGCTGTGTTTGCTGTTGTGCTTGACGTTTGCTTTGCGTGTGATCTAAGACACCAGATGACCAGTAATCTCACTTGCCCTTTCTTTTCCTACTCTCTGTGGGCTTTGCATACACCTCCTTCCCCTGCAACCTTGCCTGCCCCTGGCCATCGCCCAGCTCACTGTTCTTCCACAGATGTCTGGGACGGTTAGGATTCAGCGGGTCACACCTTAGCCTGTCAGGACCTGGCGGCGCCTCCTGTGCCCAGCTTAGTCCATCGCTTCATTTCACCTCCAAAGAGCCCAGCGACAAGTCTGCCTTATTAGACACGGATCTCAGTGAGCCCAAGGCAGCCAGCAGTTTCCCATTTGGCTTCCTGTCATATCTCCTTATGTTTTGGCAGCCTGAGACATCCACAGTCCTTATTAACCTCAGCGAGGGCCACGCCAAGGAGGGTGAATGGCTGGGGTACATGACTTCATGCAAGGGCTATTAGATTTAGTCTGCTCACGGTCAGCTTTTGCAAACTGCATATCTTCGGGTCCCAATTCACGATAATGTTTTTAATTTTAGTTTAATTCAAATCCCTAATTTTTTACTAAAGCAATGCAAGTGAAGGGAAACCGTACATGGCCCTTAAGTTTAAAAGTTTTAATTTAACTTATCATACATCACTGGTTTTGACCTTCACAACAACCCTGCAAGATAGACGGGTAACTATTTCTCCCATTCCACTGAATTCCCTCCATGTGTTTAACAAAAATTTTTGAGAATCTATTATGTATCTAGCACTGCATTGGGAGTGGAGCTACAAAGACTAATACATATTGTTGTTATTCTCTGTGGACTTCTGGTCTTATGGGAGAAGCACAGAATTAGGCAAATACAGTCTGTGTACAGTAAACGCAATGACTGAGATCAGCAAAGAGCCCAGTAAGCGGGGATAACAGGGTACATGTAGGCGATGAATGCTTAGAGGAGGTGATGCCTGAGTTGAACCCTGGACAATTAAGATTTTGCAAGGAAAACAAAAGACAAAAGACCCTGCAATATTTTGCCCCTATTTAGTACTTCCATATACCCTATCAGATTCTTATTCATATTAGTGCCTCTTTTTAGATGTTTCAGACCAAATTTAATGCAGTTATAAGGACTGGGCAGTCAATTAGCAAATAACTGGCAGAAATAGGACAAAACAAACTCATTTTATCTGACTCATGTTTAGTGTTGTTTTCATGAGTCACTTTTACTTCCTTAAAGGATCTATTTCTGTTTTAAAGAAAATAATTGAAGATAGGGAAGAAATGAAGTCTAAATTGAGATAACTTTAACTTAATATTCTTCCAGAGAACAAAAGTAGACAATATTTTCCTCTTATATTTTAAATTAGGCTTTTGATGTGTTGAATATTTTCTGATTTTTGTGAAGCACAGGCTACCCCCTGATTTTACTAAATAAAAACAGTGCTCAATTTACAGTTAAATTCCATATTGAAGAGCAGTTTTTTTCATGAATCGTTAGAGGACTTTAAAGCATGCTTTTATCCAGCCAAAGAAAATGTTTTAAACTCATTCCATTGAATAATTACAGGAAGTACAACAGGTAAAAGAATATGAATGAATTCCTCTTGTAGATTTTCCTGGAGAAATAGAAAAATCACTAAGAAAGATTACTGGTTACTCATTGAAAAACCATGAGACTAGAATGTCAGCTCTACAGAGATTTTCTGTATGGCTCTGGACGTACACTTCACTTTTGCAGAGTGAGCCTTTTATATTACAAAGGCTCACTTCTTTTGTATAACAGAAGTTGATGATCACTATTGTATTCTAATTTGCAAGATTTCAGTGGATAAATTAAATCATGTATAAGAAGTAATTGGAAACATAAGGTACTATGTATAATAAGTACTAAAAAGAATTCTGCACTCATTATTGTCCATTAAATATCTTGTGTGAATCAGTAAACAGGAACATTTTCATTAGCAGATATTTGAGGGAAAGAAATTATATAGACATCTTTGTAAAACCTCAAGTTTTCTTTTAGATAGATTATAATAGCTCTTGTTCTGTTGCCTGCAATTTATTTTAAATACTTCAGCATGGATGGTATGCTACAGGGATATAGGCATACCTTGCAGATATTGGTTCCTGACCATTGCAATAAAGTGAATATTGCAATAAAGTGAGTTAATACATTTTTTGTTGTTTCTCAGTGCAAATAAAAGTTATGTTTATACCATATTGTAGTCTATTAAGTGGGAAATAGCATTATGTCTACAAAAACAATATACTAATATATACCTTTAAAATACTTTATTGTTAAAAAATGCTAAGGGTCATCAGAATTTTCAGTGAGTCATCACTATTTTGCTGGTGGAGGGTCTTGTCTCAATGTCGATGGATACTGACTGATCAGGGTGGTAGTTGTTGAGGGTTGGGAGTTGCTGTGACAATTTCTTAAAAAAAAAAAAAGACAACAATGAACTTTGCCACATGGATTGATTCTTCCTTTCACGAAAGATTTCGCAGTAATATGAAATGCTGTTTGATAACATTTTACTCACAGTAGAACTTCTTTCAAATTTGAAGTCAATCCTCTCAAGCCCTGCTGCTGCTTTATCAACTAAGTGTGTGTAATATTCTAAATCGTGTTTTGTCATTTCAACGATGTTCACAGCATCTTCACCACGAATAGATTCCATCTCATGAAACCACTTTCTTTATTCATATATAAGAAACAACTCCTAATCCATTAAAGTTTGATCATAAGTTTGCAGCATTTTATTCACATCTTCAGGCTCAACTTTTTAATTCTGATTTTCTTGCTATTTCTGCCACATTTGCTCTTACTTCCTCCACTGAAGTCTTGACCCCCTCAAAGTCATCCATGAGGGTTGGAATCAACTTCTTCCAAACTCCTGTTCCTGTTGATACTTCCACCTCCTCCCATGAATCACAAATGTTCTTAATGACATTGGGAATGGTGAATACTTTCCAGAAGGTTTTCAATTTCCTTTGCAAGATCCCTCAGGGGAATCTATTGCAGCCACAATGTTGTAAAATATATTTCTAAAATAATAAGACTCGAAAGTTGAAATTACTCCATGATCCGTGGGCTGCAGAGTTTGCTGTTGTGTTGGTAGGCATAACAACAACACTAAGCTCCCTGTATACCTCCATCAGAGCTCTTGGGTGACCAAGTACATTGCCGATGAGAAGTAATATTGTGAAAGGCATCTTTTTTCTGAGTAGTAATTCTCAATAGTGGGTGTAGGTGTAAAATATTCAGTGAGCCATACTATAACAAATGGGCTGTCATCCAGGCTTTGTTGTCTCATTTCTAGAGCACAGGGAAAGCAGATTTAGCAAGAATCTTAAGTGCTCTAGGATTTTTGGAGTGGTAAATGAATATTGGCTTCAACTTAAAACTGTAAACTGCATTGTCTCCCAAGTAAAGAGTCAGCTTTTACTTTGAAGCTTTGAAGCCAGGCATTGACTTCTCCTGTGTAGCTATGAAAGTCCATGATGGCATCTTTTTCCAGTAGAAAACAGTTTTATCTGCCTTGAAAATATGTTGTTTAATGTAGTGAAATTCATCAATGACCTTAGCTAGATCTTCTGGATAACTTGCTGCAGCTTCTACATCAGCACTTGCTGCTTCAACTTGCACTTTTGTGTTTTGGAGATGGTTTCTTTTCTTTACCCTTATGAACCAGTCTCTGCTAGCTTCCAGCTTTTCTTTTTCTTTTTCTTTTCTTTTTTTTATTTTAGCATATTATGGGGGTACAAGTGTTAAGGTTACATATATTGCACATGCCCCCCTCCCCCCTCAAGTAAGAGCTTCAAGCATGTCCATCCCCCAAATGTTGCATATCTCACTCATTGTGGTTGTATATGCCCATCCCCTTCTCCCCCCTCCCACTCTCCCAACACCCGATAAATGTTACTCCTATATGTCCACTTAAGTGTTGATCTGTTAATACCAATTTGCTGGTGAGTACATGTGGTGCTTGTTTTTCCATTCTTGAGATACTTCACTTAGTAGAATGGGTTCTAGCTCTATCCAGGAATATACAAGAGGGGCTATATCACCATTGTTTCTTAAAGCTGAGTAGTATTCCATGGTATACATATACCACATTTTATTAATCCACTCATGAATTGATGGGCACTTGGGTTGTTTCCACAGCTTTGCGATTGTGAATTGTGGTGCTATAAACATTCGAGTGCAGGTGTCTTTTTCATACTTTTGCAGCTTCCTCACATCTCTCAGCCTTCATAGAATAGAACTGAAGAGAGTTAGGACCTTGCTCCAGATTAGGCTTTGGCTTACAGGAATGTTTGTGGCTGGTTTGATCTCCTATCAAACTTTCTCCATATCAGCAATAAGGCTGTTTTTCATTCTTATACTTCAGGTGTTCACTGGAGCAGCACTTTCAACTTCCTTTAAGAACTTTTGCTTTGCATTCTCAACTTGGCTAACCCACAAGAGGCCTAGCTTTCTGCCTGTCTTGGCTTTTTACAGGGTTTCCTCGTTAACTTTAATCATTTCTAGGTTTT
The DNA here is from genome assembly GCA_008750895.1 of Mirza zaza. Lineage (NCBI taxonomy): Eukaryota > Metazoa > Chordata > Mammalia > Primates > Cheirogaleidae > Mirza > Mirza zaza. The sequence goes on along the minus strand of VSMD01103347.1, from coordinate 302,677 downwards.
TATTGAAAGTGGGAGACATGTGATTTTCCCTTTCCCTTGAACACTTACTGGCCGTTGTAGGGTTATTAACTGACCTAATTTCAATATTGTTGTGTCTTAGGGAATAGGGAGGCTCAAGGAGAGGGAGGCAGATGAAGGAACGGCCAGTTGGTGGAGCAATCAGAACACACACTTTTATTGATGAATTTTGCCATCTTAAATGGTCTTATATGGGCACAGTTTGTGGTGCCCCAAAACAATTACAATAGTAACATCAAAGATCACTGATCACAGACCACCATAACAAATATAATAACAATGAAAAGTTTGAAACTTTGTGAGAATTACCAAAATGTGACAGAGAAACAAAGTGAGAACATGCTGTTGGAAATGTGGTGTTTCTAGACTTCCTAGATGCAGGATTGCTACAAACCTTCAATTTGTAAGAAACACTGTATCTGGGAAGCATAATAAAGAGGAGTATATGAAATAGAGGTCTGCTTGGATATGGAGAACAAATTAACTATGCATGCTAGAGTGGATTATTAGTGGTGAAAATATTTTACTTGGAAATCCTCTCCCCAGGGGCGGTTAGAGCATTTGAAAGACTCTAATCAGTAGTCCATAACTTAAAAGTAGTTATTCTTAGTAAAATGACTTCGCATAACAATGAATTCTGATATCACTACCTCCACCTGCAGTAGAACAGAAGAGATGTTTGAAATACATTTTCCCATCACAAAGGTGGTAGGAGAACGTGATAAGCCCGTGCCCTAACCTCCATCTAGTCTCTGCCCTAATTCTAGGACATCTGTTCCTGCCCATGGCCCATGGGCATAATAAATGACTCTCTTTATCATAACTAGGTGACAAGCTGATCCTTCCTTGAGGCTACTGTCAAGGCTATTCCAGCCTCCAGAGAACATTTTGTGCAAGATACCGGTCAGTGTCTGAAGGATGGACAGCTGCAATTTCACCTAGTTTAAAGAACAGGTTGTTATATTTTTGTACCTACTTGGTAATAAATCTGTGTAGGCTGGATTGCACCTGAAATGTTCTCTCATGTGACATCCCACTTGGTGTGTTGGAGAGGGAATCTAGAATTTACAGCTAACTCTAATGTGAGGAGACTGGGAGAGAAGGGTGGGTATTAGAAATTAACCAAAAGAACCTATTAATAGTGACTGGACATATTGCCTAAAGCCACTTCACTAAAATTGTCTTTTTAGTATTATTTGAAATATTGGCCAGGGATGGTGGCTTGCGCCTGTAATCCTAGCACTCTGGGAGGGCGAGGAGGGAGGATTGCTCAAGGTGAGGAGTTCGAAACCAGCCTGAGCAAGAGCGAGACCACGTTTCTACTAAAAATAGAAAGAAAATTAATTGGCCAACTAAATTAGCTAAGCATTGTGGTGCATGCCTGTAGTCCCAGCTACTCAGGAGGCTGAAGCAGGAGGATCGCTTGAGCCCAGGAGTTTGAGGTTGCTGTAAGCGAGGCTGACACCACGGCACTCTAGCCTGGGCAACAGAGTGAGACTCTGTCTCGAAAAAAAAAAAAAAGAATTATCAATATAAATTTTCCTTGTAAATGTACCAAACATCTACTATGAACTACAGATATTGAAGAGATTATTACTTAATATGCCGTATGTGAGTTGCTATTTGAAAGTCTTCAAAGAATGTATTTCTTGAAAGCATTGCTTTCTTTGAGGAACTAATGGAATTCTAACTTTTTAAATCATGAGGGTCATGTAGCCTATTTTATCTCCCTTTTCACTTTGGCTTTCAGAATACCCTGCGTTAAGTTTGATGTTCGAGTATGTTCTCTGGGCTGATCCAAATAGCTTTCATTTTAGTTTTCTTCTTTACATAGTTTTGGTTTTTAAATTTTAGTCAAATTGCTCTATATTTTATTATCATAACAAATTTATATTCTATAATTTGCTATGTTAAATCCTTTATGTAACCACAAGGATTAGAAATACAAACATATACTTACAAATAAACTTATCCTATAATATGAATTGTAAACAACCAGGAGAATTTTGTGAAACTAAGGAAGATTGTCATTTCTCTACCAGCTTATTTTCATAGTAACTAATTGAGAATTCAGAGGAATTAGTGAATGTTAGAAACAACAGTTAAAGGTTGAAAGTTTGTTGTAAAAGTAACAACTTTTTAAAAAAATTTTATTTTTAATTTTTATGGGTACATAATAGTATTATATGTGCAGTACATGTGATATTTTAATGCAGATATGCAATGTGTAATGAGCAAATCAGGGTAATTGGGGTATCCAACACCTCAAAAATTTATCATTTCCTTGTGATAGGAATATTATAATTCCACACTTTTAATTATTTGAAGATATACAGAAAATTATTGTTAACAATAGTAGCAAGGGAATAAAGTAGGGATGGTTAATGGGTAAAAAACTAGATTTATTAAGAGAATGTTTAAGGTCTAGTATTCTGTAGCACAATAGGGTAACAACTTTTAATGAGTTATAAATTATAGGAAAATAGAAAGTGTAACATTTTAATAAGGAATTTCATTAATGCCCATTTATAATTGATAGTTTCCTCAAAAAGAAAAGTTAGAATAAAATTCTCATTATGTACCTTTTACATAACATCCTTAATAATATGTTCTAATATTATATGTTAGCTTTTCTAAATTTTCTATAGTTTAGAAAAAACTTTGCTGAGCATAGGTTTTTAAATAAAAAAAAATTGGTAGGTTTTTAGGAATATGTTCAAAAATATATTTAATGACAATTGGTCACAGATTTACTTTTTTATTTATTTTATTTTGTGCCCACTATTCCTGTCTTCAAGCTAACGATAAATACAGAATCAAGTACAAGAAGAGGCTTGATGCCGTTATGAAACTCCAGCTGCTCTCTTTCAGGTGCTGAAATTCTTCCTTGTAGGAAGTCAAGAACATTCACTCGAATGGGCCAAAGCCACCGACTGACTAGCCCTCTTTTCTCCACCTGTGAAACAATGGCCCAATTTATTATTTTAACATTTATTTTCTTTGTACTCAACACCTTCAGGTTTAAATTTAGGATTGATTTCTTAATCTCCATGTTGTAGTACTTAGCATCTCTCTCATGAGTCTAATTTGAGTTAATTAGAATCTGCAGTTAGTTCGCAACCTGTGTTATAGTAGAACGACTGAAAAGAGAGGCACAGACACAATTATGCCATTTTATTGTCTGGAGGAGACAGAGAGCCAGTGGGGCTTCCCTTATTAGGTTCACATCTACCTGACTTCAAAATGCTCCAGGGATACAAATGGCAATGGGAACCCATAGGGATTTCAAGTTCCACCCCTCTTTCCCTCGCCCTCTTTACAATCCGATTAATTCACAGGCGATGGAAGAAGAGAAATGTTCTACATGTCAAAATGACAAAGTCTGTTACATCATTTACAGAATGAGTAGCATGTGTGACAGTTGTGAGTGGATTCATGTTTTTACATTTAAAATAAATTCCCTTTTTTGTCATGCATTTTTTTTAAAAAAAAAATTTTTTGCTTCAAATCAATATGGATGAAGTGTGTGCCTGAATAATATCTTTTGAAGACCGCAATGGCGTGATAAACGTGAGAATTAAATATAAAGCCTTGTGAATCCATTGCATTCGAAACCTTGACCGATCTGGCAGTTGTGGTATGGGTTGATACCCTAAAAGGAAACACTCATCTTGACTATAGATTTGGGAAGCCAACTTTTGTTATAAAGGTAACACGGTGCATTGTTAAAAATGTATGTGATTTAGGCCTGATCTGAATTTCAGTGCACAAATATATTAACTATAAAAACATCAAAGGAGGCATAGTATTTAATATAAGGAAATACACATGCTATTTACTGTATTCAAGTGAACTATAAGCCTCCAATTTAATGATTTAAAATTAGTTAATTGTTAACAATATAATCAATATGAATGAGTCATTAATGTCTAACAAGTACAAGTTTCTTAAACACATAGATAGCAATAATACTCATTGTATATGAAGAAAGATCTTAAAACCCATTCCTTAAAAATAAATTCTAATTGAAAATCACTGGGAGCCATTAGAACATGAATAAATGTAAAACAAATGAAAACCAGAATTTAAGGTACCAAGATCAGGGGTAGGAAACAAAATAAATGTCAGCTACTTAAGAAATCTACATCGAATAAGAAATTACTAATACTCTTCCAAAAGGGATATTAAGGAATTATCTTAAAGATATTCTCCTCAGAGCCTTCTAGCTTCACACAGCACTAGCTAAGTTGTTTTACCTTATCTTTAAATAAAATATATAGCCTGAACATGTTGTTCATTATTAACCAAAAATAGCTATTAATTTACTATAATGCAAAGTTGCTTCTCAAAAGTACCTGTTACTTTCAGGAACATTTTTAAGGGCGTATTTTTTTTTTTTCCATAGTCCCACTTAGATAAGTTAAACAGAAGTACTAATTATAAAAAGTAAATTAGATTTGGGGAGACACTACATTGCCATTAATTTCTTGGCTCTTTTAAGACATAAATAATAAAACGTGATTAATTGTTTTTTATTGGAAACCAAAATTCAATGAGGCTTATGGCTGGGTCAGTTCTTAGCCTATAAATGTTATATTCATTTTTAATTGCAATGTTTATTTCTATGGGACTGTCTCACAAGTTCTAGGAGTTATACTTTTATTTGCAAGGGGCAAATGTGATAATTCTGAATTCTACAGCAATCCAAAAAGGAAATTCAATATGTTTCTTGATTGTAAAATGAAGACAATACCTGCTTTACTTATCACCTAGTATTACTATGAGAACATTGATAAAATGTATGGGAAAGTTGGGAGAATAATAAAATCTTTGGCAAATATAAGTTGACACCAGAATTTTCACAGCATGTCACTTAGAGTAATATACTTTATCTTGATGATTTGGGCAGAAAACAATATTCTGAGTTTTTTTTATATAATATTGCATGTTGCAATATTGTATGTTGATGAAAATATGTGGAGCTTGCTAACTTATATTGTGTCTTTGTGTCACTTAGAGAAAGAAGCTCCTTACTACAGAAAAAGGCAGCTCTTGCCAGGGCCAGGGCTTGATGAGTATAATACAAGCCGGGTCTTTTAGTAAGGAGCACTTGTATAATAAACAATCTTTACAAGTGTACACTGTGGCCATGCAAAGATACTTGACTATTAGTCAGGTTTTCACTAAAAAATTAACCAAATATGAGCTCTGAACACTTTACTAAGAATTAAAATGATTTCACAAGTAAGGAAAAACGTATACCCTATGTGGTTAGATTAGTGTGGCTATACAAAATCCTGACTTTTGGTAGGTTTTAATAAATATGCTCAAAAACATATAATGCTAACTGGCCACAGATCTTATAAATTGGCAAGATTGATTATTCTTAATTGCTATTTACTATGCAGATCATTATCATCCAATTGAAAATACAATGTAAGGCTCACACCTGCTCAGACCTGTAATCTTACCATTTTGGGAGGTCAAGGTGGGAGGATCACTTCAGGTCAGGAGTTCAAGACTTGCCTGACAATATAGCAAGACCCCATCTCTATAAAAAAAAAAAAGTAGAAAAATTAGCCAGGTGTGGTGGCATGTGCCTGTAGCCCCAGCTACTTGGGAGGCTGGATCAGGATAGCTGGAGCCTGGGAATTTAAGATTGCACTAAGCTACAATGATGCCACTACAGTCTAGCCTGGGCAACAGAGTGAGACCCTGTGAAAGAAAGAAAGAAAAAGAAGAAAGAGAGAGAGGAAGGAAGGAAGGAGGGAGGGAGCGAAGGAAGGAAGGAGGGAGGGAGGGAAGGAAAGAAGGAAGGAAGGAAGGAAGGAAGGAAGGAAGGATGGAAGGAAGGAAGGAAGGAAGGAAATATAATGCAAAGCCATGCATGTAATTTCAAATTTTCTAGCAGCCATTTAAAAAAATTAAAATAAGCAAATTTTTAAAATTTCAGTAACATTTTATTTAATCCCACATATCTAAAATATTATTAATCCACCAGGTAAACAATATAAAAAAACTAACACTATTTCCCTTTGTTTTTCATAACTAAGATTTTATCTTATCTTTATCCAGTGTGTTTCTTACATATAAAGCAAATCTGAATTCAAAGACCAAATTTTATCAGAAATGCTTCATTGTTATTTATATTTCATAAAATTTAGATTTGAGAAAGTTGTTCCAAGTATATTTAGTATTTTTAAAAAGTTAAAATTAAAAAATCAGTTCTTCAGCCATACTTTCCATATTTCATGTGTTCAATAGCCGCTCTAATGGACTGCATGGTTAGATTGTATAGCTACTGTACAAACATCCAAGGATGTATTTATTAATTATCAGACATGCTTTTGGATTTTTTTAAAGGTATATCGCTCAAAAATATAATAAACCTTTAAAAATTATATTCAGATAAAGAAGTTATTAATCAAATACAGAGAAGTAATATCTCAACAAAATATATGAGTTTATATAAAAGATTTTATATAGTAATAGATGACTACCTCCTTGAAATATTAGTTTCCTGTATTTGGTTATTAACTTATTCTGCTGATTGTCATCTTTGGTCATGGAATGATTTTGATATCTATAATAGTCACATTAATAATTTTCTGTTTAAAATATTAATAATTCAAATGCTGCCTCAGTAAAAAAAAATGTGTCTTCTACACATTTAACTTGATTGAACTTTGTATGTTTTTATTTTCAAGGAAAGCAGCAGAAAACACAATTTGTTTCTTTGATAATAAGAGTGGCTTTTTTATGCAGAGGAAATGTTTGGAGAGGAAAAGTTTGATGCTTGATATTATTTTTTTAGTTGCATCTTGCAATATAAAATTATGAACACAATTCTAAATATTCACACCACCACTCACTCTCCTAGACCCTGGAACAATAGAAGAGTCACAAAGATATACCAAGCATTAAAAAACAAAATCAATGTTTATTACGAGTTATATTACACTATTTTCTCTACTTTTATATCCTGCTCCTATGTTCTGAAAAATGTTCACTTTCTAGAGATAAGCTGTATTATTTTGATGGAAGAAAAAACCTTGGAGATTTGTTCTATTATATTATTTTATACTACCTTAGTCACCATTAAGTAAAAGGCAACATAGAATATATTATAATAACCTTTCCTCTCCAAGTTAATGGATACATATCATTCAAATTCTTTATGTGCTTTTGCTTAATTGAACTTAGTTTGTATAAATTTCATATGTAAATACATGTTAAATCCATGCACCTATTTCAGAAATTAAATATTTTCATCATTCATGATTTTATTGATTGGGATGATTACTTATATTTTCTAATATGTCTTGAAGTAACTTCCCTGTGTGACATTCTGATGAGATTTTAAAAGCAATTTTTATAGCAGAAAATCATGTAAAATTATTTTCTTTAAAAATCGTATTGTTTTGAAAGTATGTACTGAAAAATTCAGACTACAAGCCTTTGTTGTCTGGATTCTGTGTATACATTTTGCTACCCAACAGAAGTGAGAAAATGTCTAAAATTACTAAGGGCCAATTGATCATTAAAATTGCAAGTCTTTATTTACCAAACCTTTTCAGTTGCAAAACCTGTACGGAAAAGTGTACAGACAATTTTGCGTTTGGACTTGATTCAGTAAGAACTTGAATGACTTTTGTGGGTAAATGACACAAATTGGTTCTAGGTTAGCAAACTGTTCTCTTTCCCATTGAAAATCACAGAGTGCTCACGCAATTCCCTTCAGAGAAAGCAGATGTCTTGTTATGTCTCTGTTCATGATGTCCACTGAATAGGGAGGCGTTGTAATATTTATTTCAGCAATGTAATTCATGCTACTATAAATATGCTGAACTATCTGGGAACTCCATGAGAGAATGTGAATTGCAGTGGCAAAGCAGTGTTCTATGTAGCCAATGATGTGCAAACAGGAAAAGTAGGCAGCCTCACTTATTTAAAAGAAAATAGCTTTTACAAGACAAATCCCATTGCAGCAAGTCTGATAATAAACCCGACAATCTTTATATGGGCATTTTATTGTGTAGGGTGCTGCCTGTCATAAATAACACACCAGCTAAGATGAAGGAAAACATTGTGTTTCACATATTTTTACAGAATGGCAATAGTTAGAGTGGAATTTGCACTCCAGAATCTAAAAAGGGAGCTCATCTTGGTGTTCCTTACAAAGTTATGAGCTAACTAAATCTGTCTCATATGCTAGTGTTCCTACTGTAAAATGTGTTTTTCATAAATGTATAAAGCCATATTTACCTACATAAATGTGAATATTTATTTGTATGTATCACAAAGAGCTATGTCTACTCCTGTTAAAATTTAAACATATTCTGGTTAAAGCACAATAATTCTTCACACTCTATTTGTAAAACTTTTCCACCCTTTGTTGTTATTCTCTAAACACAAAGCTGATGAGAATAGTCAGTTTTTATGTAAGGAAAGACCTTCGTATTTCTACCACCAGTATAAATACAGGTAAACTTTGGCCCTTTACATTCATGTATAATTTTGGATTTTGAGCTTCAGGATATACTATGGGCAAGGACAGAGCTAGAACATGTCATTGGAATTTTCTGGCACATTTTTCATTCTTTCCTAGATTACTTGGATTTTATTTATTTATTTATTTAATCGACATTGTAAATCATTTCCCATCTTTTTTTTTTTTGCTGAAACAAACTGAGAATATTGGGAGTTGAGTCCAAATGGGTGTCTCTTCCTCCCTCCTTTCCTGATTCCATTCCCATAAAAGTGCACTTACTCTCACGTTGTCATCTAATGACCATAACATATTGTGGCATCCTATTGCATCCCACTGTAAACTTTCTGTTTTCCTCATCAGTAGAGTGGGCACATTGGGAGATGTGTGTATTGCGTGCTTCCTAAAATATGAAATCCAAATTTTTGCCCCCCCCCAATCTACTAAATTAGAAACTCTGAGCATAATAGGCAGCAATTTATAGTTTAACAAGTTCTCCAGGAGACTGTGAGTTTAAGAATCATTAGCATAGTGGAAGGCAATGCCGAATTGCTTAAAGTTATGTAGTCAGAGGTAGAACCACCCTGGAACGAATGTGCCCAGACTCTCAGCTCAAAGTTAATTGCCCGAGACCCTACATTTGTGTGAACATCAGGCTCCTCTTGCACCTGTATTTAAGGCTTATTTGTGCAATACTTGAAACAGAACTTCACCAGGATTTGACTTAACTTGAAGAAATGAATAACACCATAGATAGGATAGTCATATTTTAATAATGTAATAAACAAATGAGACTATATAAGGAGTAATGAATAATATTCACTAATATTTATTGGCTTTGAAGATCAAATTGGCACTAATGGTTTATACTTAGTAATACTAAACAATACTTAAGGAGTTTTTTAAAGAATAACTTTGATCTTATCTATGAACTTTAGCATCATACTATTTTAATCCCAATGGTTAAACAATGACTTAGCACTTTGGGCATGGCCTTTCTCAATGATATAAAGAAATGTTGTTCACCCCTAAGCACTTACTTCTTATTGGGACAATAGGTTATATTTAGTAATTTCCATTTCTAGAAACAGGCTTCTACAAATGGAAAGTCTAAATGTCTAAAAATGTTCAACAAAACCTTTGTGAAGTCAGCTTCAACACTTCTATTTGAGAAGTAAAAACTTTCTTGTAGGACAATCTTGATTTACTAAACTATATTGATGTAATCAGTATAGCTATTGTTACTTTTCTTCTTCTTGGTTCAAAAAGTCTTTGAAAGCACACAATGGAATAGTATTCAGGTCTCTTGGCACCTTCAGACATTGTAATGTACTCTATTTTTTATTGGCCTATAATTTTGTTCAAACATAAATGAACTATGGACACCATCATAATTGCTTTATTGTTTGGAGCCAGTATTTACATTGTATCTTTCTACTGAGAGCATAACTTCTTTCTCAATTTACTTTCAGGCAATTTCCATATATTTTCATTTGATACACTTTTTAAAAGTTACCATGATGGCCTCTTTCATCCTTAAAGATATTTAGAGAGGTAACAAACTCCATCATTTTGAAAAAAATGAATCATTCTTCCTTTAAAAGTCAGTATTTCACAAATGTTCACAGGGATAGTTTGTCATGAATGTGAAGTTTTCAAAGGTGGCTGCGACTGGAAATATTTCATTCCAATAGATAAGTTTCAAATACCCTGTATGTGAATGCAAGTCTAAAGTCAAAAGTTGTTGAAAGAAGACAAGTTTTCAAAAGTTAATTAAGCTCAACAGGCTTGATTTCCCTACACTTCAGGTATCCCCTTCAATCCCCCACTATCTCCAGAGAGCTTTTGTGCTAAATACAATGAAATTATAATCACTTTGGGGCTTTACCTGCCAGACATAATCCAAGTAAAACACATTTGTATGAGGCAGCCAAGCATATGACTTTAGTGTACTCATAATGGGATTCCTTTTAGTCTATAAATTGGTAGGCACAGCCAGAGGGATTATGTAAATAACCAAGAGAATGAAATGCAATGCAGAGGGTGTTAATCTATGCCCCTACTCTGCAAAACAAGAGACAGCAGGTACCCAGGGCACTAAGCTCAACCAAAGTGAGGTGCCTAAAAATGGAAACACAGTTACTTTAAATAGTCATGCTCCTACTGGGGACTTATTCTACATAGTCATATTAAACAACCTCCTCCAAAGCTACAGCCAGAGAGTTTTAGAATCATTCTGTATTTTTCTGCCCAGACCTCCCTTGGAACAAACTTTAGGTTTCTGCATCCTGGTAATTAACCACGTAGTGTGTTCTGTCTTCATAACAAATTTTTAAAACCCTGTTATGAACCTAGTACACCAAGAGTTTGTTTTCTGGCATCACCTCCTAGGACCACAATAGGTGTTATTTATATATTTAATAATTATTTATAGAATACACCTACTCTAAGCCATGTGCTATGATAGTATCTGGGGATATGGTGCTAACGGGACACAGTTCCGTCACAGAAAAGTGGATATGACAGTATGACAGATTCATGAACACCTCATCATCCAAGTGCAATAGGGAGACACTGAGTAGGCTTTAGCATTAGTAGTGAGGTGACAGCTAGATTTGTGTTACACGAGGATTGGTCTGACTGTGTGGAGAAAAGATTAGAAGGGCCAAGATTGGCAGGATACTTAGTGATCTATTCCAGCATTTTCTTGCCCTTGTAAGTAATTCTAAAGCACAGTGCCCGGGACATGTAGATGCTCAGAAATATCTGATGAAATATTATTTAAAATAATTTCCTCTTATACTATACAGTCTAGTATGAATATAAAAAAACAGTAGAAATCCTTCTAGAAAGAGAAATATTGCTTGCTTTCTTTTAATGCAAAAAAGCTCTAGTTAGGTAACTCAATCATATCAATAGTATATTGTCACCAAGCATTAAATTGGGGTGGAGGAGGGAGTTTTTTAATGAATAACTTTGATCTTATCTATGAACTTTAGCATCAAATTAATATAACCCCAATCTTTAAACAATGACTTAGCACTTTGTGCATGGCCTTTCTCAATGATATAAAGGTGAAAGTTTTTCATCAGTAAGCAACTGTCTCTTATCTTACATTACTACATTTATGTAATCAGCCTCCTCCCAACTTCTCTCAAAATGCAGTGTCATTAACGTGATGACTAATTGCAAAGATATTTGTTTGCAGTTTTACTGCCCACATATCCAACACGTAAAAATCCAGCGACTATCTGAATCTTGACTTTGACATAGATTGCTTCTGGGGAAGCTGAAAGCTGCTTTACTCCAACTGCTTTTCTCAACGCAAGCTGACCATCAATGATTTCATCTGCAACTCAGTGTGGGGATGAGGTCTATTTATCTATTCGTATTATATTTAATAGAGAACACTCAAGTCAGTTATTCCTTAACTACTTGCAGACAAAATAATTCAATTTTTTGTGGCAGAAAAACCCTATGTTCATTTTTAATGTGCTCTCTCTACATATATAATTTGAGTCGGATTATTATCAACAGTGGCAAATCAGTAACATAGCAGCAGCTTGAGAATATACAGTGCAACTGGATCACGCAGGGCGAAGATTGGCAGGCAGGCCCAGCTAGTCCACAGCATCCTTTCCCCATTGGGAACACAAGGACTGGGGGTCAGGGTGCCTCCCCTTGTCTGGGTTCACCTTGCTGACTTTTGTGGGGCTGAAACTGGGATCCTGACTGCTGACTCAAATCAGGTCTCTCTCTGCTTGATCCAGTATCTTAATTTTATGTTAGAGTTTTCCAAATTGGAGCTATTAATAGATTTATAAAAAAAATCACTTATAAGGGATATCTTTACATTTTGTACTGATTTTTATATCTATTGCAGTCATTGATCTCTATGAACCATATTTTAGTTTAGTCCCACTCTTTGCTTCCAACTGCCAGTAGTTGGCTTGAAATTCACAAATGCTTGTGAATGTTACATATAATTTTGTATTCCCTACTAGGTACATGAACTCAAGTCAATTCTTTTGGAACAGTTTTGAGGATAATTGTTAATCATTGACTAACTTTCAAAGGATGCAGTATTCGATTAGTGAGTAACTCTTGTGATATATTAATCAATGTTTTCAATTAAACCACTTTCTAACCCATAGAAAACATCTAAATTAGGGGTGACTTTTTTTTCTCTCAAAGCTTTTTTGTTTTTTTAATAGACTGACTTGTTCTTAAAAAGCTCTGGAAAAAATAGTTTGTTTCACAGTCTCCTAAAATACAGAGTAATATGTAGATTTTTCGACATTATAGAGGAACTCAGGAAAAGATACATGAAGGCAGATCCTCTACAACATCAAGACAGGGCTTCCTAGAGTAAGGTGGGGTGAAGAATTGAAAAGGGCTTGTGGTTCTGAAGCTGGGACTATTCCTAAGACAGCCCAATACTGGTAAGAATTCTCTTCAGTGAATGCTATCACTTTAAGACTGGTGGCCAAATGGATCATTGTCCAGCCATGGCCACCACAGCCAGATTGAAAAGGCACCTGGGCTGAGTGCCCTACTGATCACAGAGGCCTGGCATTTCTCCTTAGAAGCTTGTTCCTTTGCATGGGTCATGCTGCTTCTCTCTCAAAAATCTGCTTAGGATATTGATCCCTATAGCATTTATTTTCAGGGACAATTACTTTCAGTGCCTTTCCTAATTTCTAGCAAGTACTTACTGAGCTGATGTCTGATGTGATATGATATTTATCATGTCATATTTAATACAGTGTATACTAACAATATCCTATAGCCTATATCATGTTATCATGTAAGCATAATTGAAAGAAACTTCGAGAAATGATACTGATTCTACGTGGAGTCCATCTAATACATTGTATTCTACTGCATTTTATTTTTCAAAAAGCTGGTTTCAACACACTAAATTGATTTCACACTTTACTTTGACAATTAACTTGACTGATTGTTTGATTTTTTGATTGAAAAAATACTCTTTTAAGCCATATTGAAACCACTTCTTTATAAAAGCCATGTTAAAAAAAATCTGTCAGCCTTGTTAAGGGTTTTGGGCTATTTCCTACAAGTACAAGGAAGTTGTTGAATAATTTTAAGCAAAGGATTAAGTAGATTTTTTTCGCGTTTAGAAAGACTATTTTGCCTGCACCATAGAGCATGGGTTGGAAGACATAGAGGGGTCCTTGGAGTCAGCCAGCTATTCAAGAGCATGGACCCTCCTTGAGCAGCAGGGTGGGATGGGGCTCTCCTTATCATGACTTGCCTACGTGTCTGGAGGCAACTGAAGCCCCAGGGTTTTAGGATGGTGATCTCCACTTCAGCAGAAGTCAGACCTGGAAACAAGAAAGGAAAGCCAGAAGGTAATAAAATTAGTCCTATGTTTTGGGGTTGCAGTTTAGAAATTTTGAAGAGCCTACTTGCACATTAGCCATGTCTAAATGATCCAGGTAGTTTAGTCACTTGAATATTTATTTATTTAGGATATATATAACAAAACAATTTCTATCTGTCAAGACTGTGATAAGTGACAGGGATTTAAACAAATAAGGCTAATTCTTGTCCTTGAAGAAGATCCACACAACTTTCCCTGAAAGAAAATACATCATGTGTTTTCTCTGTTTATTTCATTTTTGTTCTTCATATGTAAAAGTTTCTGAAAGTGTAGCCTGGTTTGGTTGTACTAGTGTCAAGGTGGTGAGGAGGGGAAGAACTCTCTCCTACCACCAGCACCAGGAGAAAAGGGAAACTAGAGAGAAGAAATCTGGAGTTACTTTGTTCAGCGTTAACTTCTCTGTTGAGTCTGTGCTTCCAGTGATAAATCTTTCAAGATTCTGGATTTTGTTTTAGAAAGTTGGCATTTCCTTGATCCTTCCTTATAATCTTTTTATATGCTTTTCTAAAGCACCTTAGGTTAACTATCATGAAAATCAGTTGTTTATCATGAAGAACCCAAAGATGAATGAAAGACACTCTCCATTCATAAATACATTTCCCTTCATGTATCAGGGAACAATGCTGGCAACAGCTGAAACGGGTTTATAAAATATACTAAGGGACATAAGATTAAGATATGAGCAGTAACATAGAATAGAAGTAGGGTATTCAAATCACACTTTTCTCCCAAACCCAGGCATACACAATAACTCCCTCTGTGAGTAGCAGGCTTCGGTAGAAGATCAAAGAAATAACACTTGAGGTTATATCGAGAAATGTAGTCAATAAAGAGACAAAATGTAGATCAGAATCTTCTTTCAGATAAACTCAGGATATGAAGCAGAAGAAAATGAGTATAATATCTTTCCAGTGTAGTGAAGAAGAAAAAAGAAAAGAATGCAATAATCTATAGTTCCAAGTGAACCCCTGAAATGTGGGGCCCTAAAATATTGTGTCAATTTGGATACCTGCAGACTTTCTCATCACTCTCCCCCCACTTCACTAAATTGCTAATTATTTGTCCCACGTTTCTGAAAATTACAAAACCACTATAGAAAATGTAAAGTTCTAAATGAAAAACACAGAATTTCTGGAAACTATTCAATAATTCTGGTAAGTTATCCCTGCAGAGGGACTGGGTTCAATGAGAAATGATTAATGGGCTCCCAATCGGTCCAAATAATTGGTATACAGAAGTTTTATAGGTAACTTGTAATAACTAATGCACATTTCTTTACTACTGCATTAACTTGCAAAATGACACAGCAAAATTAAATGATCTGTAAGGTACTTTCCAGTCTTAAGACCTTACACAATAAACCCTTTAAGAAATGTAAACCCTATTGTTTAGAAAATATACATATATATATATATATATATATATGAAAAGTAATGATTCTATCAGAAAAGAGCATTCTTGAACTGTGACATTTGTGATAGATGACACCACTAGGTGAATCTCATGGAGATCTGAATACTACTACCATTTTGATGGATAATTCAATATGTTAAATAAAAGTCTCAGATGGGCATGTGTCTTCATACAGCATCTGTTCACAAAGACCATGTCTTTACTCTGAGAAAAAATGCAGTTTTTCCTGGGTCAAATCTACATGTGAGGATTTGACCTTCAATTTCTTGCCGAGTGAATCAGCATTATTTACTGATAAAGAATATAAGCTAATTTCTATACTCTTTGTTATATAACCCATAAAAATGAAATCTACACCTTTATTGCCTCCCATGGCATTCTCATGACTTCATATCTATTACAGCACAAAAGGCTCTCTGTGTGCTCTTTTGCAACAGGGCACACGCCTTGTGTATACACCTCAAATCTTGTTTATATTTGGTGTGGTGGTGTCTAAAAGAGCATTTATGTAGGGCATTTTGCTGTTTTCCCCCAAACTCTAATCAAGTTTGACTTATAGACACCAGAACCTAGAAAACAAAAGTGAGTTCCATGTGATTACGTTGCATTGTACATCACTAGTATCTCCTAGACTTCTGCATCTCATGCACCCTGAAGATAATCTTCTCTTCAGTAAGGACTTGAGGGGTCAGCGGGGGCCTTGCTCTGAGAAAGAGGCCATATAGTAAAAAGTGTCGGGATGTGCTTGGTCATGACAGATAAAGTCTCGCCAAAATGGTTGTCTCAAGTTCTCTAATACTCACTGTGTGGATATTCATAAGAGGGAAATATGAAAGAAGAGGGAAATATGTTGTTTCAAACATATCATTTCATGAACATATTACACACCCTAGTTTATCTAAAATGTACAAGTCTTAAAGCAACTGCTCACATACACTTAGGTAGAAATACAGAATACTGGGTGGGAGTCAGGGGGTCCAAGTCCCAGAAGGAAATACTCTGAATATACTGCATTATTCAGTCCTCTAATCCTTTGGATTGTTATAACGTTTCACTCCACTATTTGGAAATGCTTCCAAACCACAGAATATCTTCAGCATTGCAAATAAGTTACTGTGCCAACAGGTTTCTGCCACCCTATTCAGCCATGTTATTAGATGAGGTTGCTCAGTGCAAATAATTATTTGAGAAACTAGATTCATTTGGTTGGAAACATCATACTTTCAATAACCTTTTAATACAAAAATCTGAGATCTCATTTCATGCATGCATTCAGCCAGTCAACATTAGCTAGGGGCTTCAATACATTGTGTAGTGGAGAAAGTAAAGACAATTGAGACATGATTTCTGTCCTCGTATTGCTCAAAGTCTAGGATGATAACAGCCACATAATCAGAATCATATAACAGCATGCTTAAGATTAAAGCAAGATTGCCAGGCCAAAGATGAAGAAAACAGAGCTGAGGATGGAGATAGAGACAGAATCCTGATGGGATAATTCGATCCCCTGTATCCAGCTGTGCTCAGAGCCAACTCTGTTCTTACTACCATTTTTGGATTCAATTAGTTCTCTCTGTTTAATTTTGTTTTGTTAAGATATTTTAAGTTCCTGTATTTATAGTTGAAAATATTCTCTCTAATAATGAGAATCAAAGTCAGATAAGAATGAAAGCAGCGAGCCGTGCTAAGAGGAATGAAGGTAATCTGGATGAGTGACAGTAATGGCACTAAAGAAGAGAGGATACGTGCAAAATGTATGAATCCTGAACAAGCAAGTCTCCTTAGATGTGTGAGGAAGGAGGAGAGGAGCATGAAGAAATAGGTGTCATCTATAATGTACGTCCCACCGTAACACCTAGACTAGACAAGTGAAAGGGCCACATTCTTAACTAACATGAGTAAAGAGAAAAGGATAGTCTCTAGTTCTCCTTGGGGTTCAGTCCAAGGAAACCTTCATGCACCTAGTGAGTAGGCAATGGGAAGAAGTAGAGGCTCTGTGTGCATCTCCTCCCAGGTACTATAGGCATCTGGTTCCAAGCTCCGTGTAATTTACTAATGTAGCACTTGATGTTCCTTCATCTAAAAGCTGAGCACTGTCAGATGTGAAGTGCCAGCTATGCTGGGTGCCCAAAAAGGATGAGATGACTCGTTGTCCTCTGCGTCCATGCCCACCACTGCTGTGAATGGGATAAAAAAACTTTAACCCTCATCTTCGAAGCCAGTCTTTGCAGGTAACACCAAGCAGAGCAGTAATTCAATTTCCAGTTCCCAGAGATATACGTGATAGTGGTTTCAGAGAGATGAAGCCATATCTGTGCCAAAATGCAGCTAGAAAAGGGCTCCATTGTCTCTATTCAAAAGCTCAAGATTAATCTTGGGTTTTCTGTCCCTTATGGTGAAATGAAAAAACAGGCTAGGTGGGGGCTTAAAATAAATATTAGTTCTTAAAATAAATCAAATTACATATGTGTAACCTATAAAGAGCATATTCAAATATGCACAAAAACGTAAGATTTCAGTATAAAGGGAAGATGGAGAGATTTCTCCTCCCCACTCATGAGGAGACACGTATAGTAAACAGTCTCGAGGAAACTTGTTTAGCCTCACAGGCAATCGAAGACATTTAAATTAAACCTAAGCTAACGTACCATTTCATTACTAATAACCTGGAGGCAAGAAATTACAATGTTAAAGTGAAGTTTTCATTTTGGAATGAAGTATGGTGATATTTAATTCATTACATTTAAAACCATAAAATATCCTTATTCTTATCCGATATTCTTCTTCCTAATTCTATCCTAAAGATATTAGTCATCAGAACAAAAATGTATACATACAAAATAATCATTATAGCATTCTCTTGAATATCAAATCTATTGGGAAAAGTTTAGATGACAAACAATAGGCTGATGGATAACAAACATGCTGAAAAAATGTATACTGGCATAAATTTTAAAGTCATAAAACTATAGAAATATGGAAAGTAGTTATGATAACTTTTGAAATAACCAAAGTTGTATATATACCATGTGAATATGTATACATTTGAACAAAGACCAACTTGAACCAAATAAAGAAAACAAAAACAAAGTAATGTATGTATTTAAAATTAATTTACAAGTGAGGATGAAAGAGGGAGGGACAGAGGATGAACTATTCAATCAATAGTGTTAGGACAACAAAAAGAAAAATTAATTCCAGGTAAATAAAAGACTTAAATGTGAAAGGCAAAACTGTTAAATATTTTGAAATAATGTAGGAGTAAGTTTTTCTGGTCTTGGGGCAAGAAACAAGTCTTTTATATAAAAATCATTTATCATAAAATAAAAGTGATATAATTGACACCACAAAAATGAGAAACTACTGTTCATCAAAAGATACCTCAAGAAGAATAAAGATACAAGCCACAAATTAAAAGTGTATATTTGTAACATATAAAACTAACAAGATTAGCATGCAAACGATACAAAGAACTGAAAAATGGGCAAAAATCATGAACATATACTTTATAGATGAAGAAATACAAGTAGCCATTAAGCAAGTGAAAAAATTCTTAAACTCATTAATCAAGCAATTTTAAATGAAAGTTACACTGAGATATGTTTTCTATTAATAGCAGGATTGATACATATAGCTGTGTTGCTTGTATACTGCTCAACTCCAGGGAGCACCAATTGTATGCATTTAGTATGAGTAGCAGCCCCCTGCATGCAATGTGCAATGGATTGGCCCTGTCTCACCACCTCCAAACTGGTAGACTAAAGTCTGCAATATCGAGTATGAGCAAGGATTTGGATGAATGAGCATCTCAGGCACTGCTTACTGAAGTGTAAATTGGTTCAACCACTTTGGAGAACTGTTTGTCATTATCTATTATGACTAAATGGCAGGCTTAAAAAGGAATGAGAAAGAGTGTTGACTACTGAACACAAAAATGACCAGTGTTGAATTCCCAATGATATTAAAAATAAAAATGTGAAATGGCACCAACGAACATACTTTTTTCCAGACGTACTTAGAAGCTGGCAATAAAAACGAATAAAGCAGATTAATACAGGATTTAAAAAAAAACCTGTCAAGATGGGTAAGGTTAAATTTCAGGAAGGCTAGAAAATTGGGAGTACCAGTATGAGTGAATGGAAAGAATTATCCATTGTATGCACGTTAGTACAGAGACTAAGACATAGGTCAGCAAATTACAACCTGTGGACTAAATCCAGCTCACATTGGAACACAACCACATCTATCCATTCATTTACTATGATCTATTGCAGCTTTAGCTCTAAACAGCAGAGTTGAGCAACTGGAACAGAGACCGCATGGCCCATAAAGTCTGAAATATTTACCTTACCTAATAGAAACAGTTTGCCAAAAGATTAGGGAAAGTTAAAAAAAAAACAGAAGTCTTGGTGAAGTCAAAAAAATATATGAAACAAAGAAAAGATTCTTACCACCATAATGAAAAGCAATATGGACTTTATTTATGCTAAAATTGGAGCTAAACTGGAAGTTAACATGGTCCAGAGTGTGGTAAAGCCAGTGGGTTGCCAAACCGATACAAAAAATGTGACTAAATATAGCAGACTTTGGGATACTTAGTGGAAAAGCTAGAATAGAAGACTAAATATTTCTTATGAACTGACAAAGCCCTACATTATGTGGACATAGATATAATTGACTCAACTAAAATGACTTAAAAATTAAATGACAGGAGGTTCAGTTTTGATCATGGATTCCCTGGGTCATTCTACTGCCTTTTATGATTCCTGTAGTTATGACAATAGTCTACAACAGAGTATTTACCCAAAGACCAGGTACATTTTTCAGGATAAGGTTAAGCTACTGTACATGATGTCCAAAAACCCAGTGGCCAAATGATAACAGCAGTCCATGTCTTTGCCCTATAAAAGTCCCTAAGAGTTTGCTTCAGATTTGCAGGGAAGCTCGACTCTTTGGGATCATTCATAAACCAGATTCCTCCTACATCTGTAAACTGCCATCCCTTAGACACTGTCTCAATTTGTATATTCAGAAGTGAATTTCCACCTCCTCTAGCTTACTGCTGGTGGGGGAAAACAAAGAGAGAGAATATGGACGGGGTACAGTAGCGGCAGACTAAACTTCTGGAAATATGCTGAGTAGTCATGTGCCAGCTTCAATATTATTGCTGTGGAAGATGAGGGTAGTAGATCTGAATGAGAAAATAGCATTCTCTCCCTAACAAAGAATAACAGTTTTCTATCTACATGCCCAAACTTACTTGTCTGTTGCTATTTTCATTTAAACAATGTTATTCCCAAGAAAGTCTTTAAAAGTACTCCTAATAGGCCACGTAGAATTACTCCTCCAGACACAGATCTAAATATAAGTAAAAAACTTTATATTGGAACAATAACAAACAGATAATTTTGTCACTTATAACAGTTAACTAACCAACAGTGTCTGTAAAAGGAAAAATCTGAAAAGGGGTCAGCACCAAATTAAGAAAGATGTGTCAATGTACATGCATCTCTTACAGTCTGATAACAATTAAGAAAAATAAACTCTATAAGAGAATAAGAACATTTTTTTTATATGGATTGCAAATCATAAGAAAAAGCTTCAGAAAAATGTGCACAAACTAAAAAGGAATAGCCTTAACCCTTTGCACTCGGATGTTGAGTGTGGATAATGTCAAGTGGATAATGAGAAAAAAGCAAGTGAGTGCAAAGGGTTAAAACTCTAGCAGTTTTATGAATCATCAGATTTTTTTTTTAAATGACTGTTCTCTTTCTTTCCTGATTGAGAAAACAATTTCCATTTCACTCATTCTAGCAGGATAGGTAATAGAAAATTCTCCTTCTACAACACAACTAAAAATGCAAGAAAAAATTTTTAAATAAGTAGCTATCAAATACATACTTTGCACAAGAAGAAACAAAGAGAAATCTCCAGAAGTCAAAAGAGCAAAGAGGAAACTAAGAATTAGGAGGTAAACAAACTGTTCTTACCCTTGAAAATGTTCAGCCTTGACAGCCAAATGGTTTCATAGGCAAGTAAGGAGAGCAGCTGAGTAGAGATTGCAGGAAGAGGAGGTAGGAATTCTGATGCCACATCTTTGAATGGCTTATACTCACTAAAGAATGTAAGGAGGGGAAGGATATATACTTTCAAAATAAGTGTGATATGCATCACCTGGGGGTTGGACACACTTGATATTTTGGCAAGGCGGGGGGCGGGGGGAGGAATGGCAGGGGCAATATATGTTACCCTAACAATATTTGTACCCCCATAATATGATAAAATAAGAGGAAAAAAAAGAATGTAATAGAAAATACATTATCTGGAAGGGGATGGGAAGCAATGTGGTGATAGCTCCTTAACCTCAGCTGTGGGTGGGGGGAAAAATCTTCCTTTCTTGATTTTTCATAAACAAAGACTCATTGTCAGTGTTCCAGCACTGAGAATTAAAAACTGCAGCCCCTCCCAAATGACGACAGGAATATCTAAAAGATAAGAATAAAATGTTCGTTTTTCCTCCACAGTAACAAAGGAACAGATATAATTTCTTGTCTTACATTTAGTTCTGATAACATGATACATTGAGAACATTTACAAAATCATCTCAATATAATTCTTCTTTCCCTTAAAGAGATTTGTATAAAAGTATATCCTCCTGGTCTATTCCCTAACACTTTCTTAAAGTGTTATTTCAACAAATAAGGCCTTCTAAGACATTCGGACTTTGAAGATTGTTGCTATGTTTTGTGAAATGTGTCCTCCTCCAAATGAAGTTGTGTTTTGCTAAAGTAATACTATTCAAATTGATAAATTATTTTGAGATTTTTATTGTTCATCTAGAAGAAAAACATTAGACTTTCTTCTTTACCATTTATTCATAAAATATAATACATCCCAAAATTCCATTACTTTATTTAAACTATGATTTGAGACTATTTAAGTCAGTACAACATAATACCAAAAAGAGCATAATAGTTTTTTAAAAGATCAAATAAAGTTCTTGAAAAAGTCATTGAAATGTAAAACTGAATAGATGATCTGAACAGCAGATTAAAAACAGCTGAAATCTGAATAGAGAATAAACAATACAACCTCTATGGAAAGTAATAAGGAGATTCTTCAAAGAAGTAAAAGTAGATCACTATTTGATCCAGCAATCCCACTACTGGGTACTTAAGAGGAACAAAAGAGATTTTATAAAAAAAAACACCTGCACTCAAATATTTATAGTAGCGCAATTCACAATTGCAAGGATGTGGAAACAACCCACGTGCCCATCAATACAGAAGTTCATCAATAAAATGTGGTATATGTATACCATAGAGTACTACTCAGCCATAATAAAGGTGAACTAATACATTTTGTAACAACCTGGATGGAACTGGAGACCATCCTTTTAAGTGAAGTATCTGAGAAGGGAAGAATGAAAACCATATATACTCACTACTACATTGAAACTTATCGAACAAAACTCATGTACACATATGGTAGTAAAATTCATCAAGCAGGTTGGAGGTCATGGAGAAGAGGAGGGATAAATTCACACCTAACGGGAATAATGCATTCTAACGGGTACAATGCACACTATATGGGTGATGGACATACTTATAACTTTGACTCAAACTGTATAAAAGCAATTCATGTAACCAAAATGTTTGTGCCTCTGTAATATTATAAAATTAAAACAAAAAATACCCTGATAGTTTTTTCTCAGTTGCTGCTGGTAGATTCCATTTGTACTTCATGTTTCGTTTTCATTTATGGCAACATTCCCCTTCATTGAAATTTAGTTTTAAACATTTTGAATTAAAAACTACAAAAAAGAGAATAAGTAAACTAGAGTATAAATTTGAGGAATTTTTCTAGTACGCAGAAGAGGGAGATCAAGATATGGGAATTTTAAAATAGATTCAAGAACACTGAGGATAGAGTAAGGAGGTCCAGTATATGTCTAATAAAAATAAAGGCTAAGAAATCTCCATGAATAATGAAGGCTGTGAATCCCAGACCTAGGGATCCAAATGAATCCCCAATAGAATAAAAATAAAGCATACATTTAGACACATCACTATAAAAATAAGAACACTATAATAAGGCAAAAAGGACACCTTATTACATTCAATTATCATTTAACCCAAATTTGTAATCAAGAAAATTTCAGTTTTAAAAAAAGGAAAATTTCTCAATGTCTATTTCTGGCAAAACAAATAATGCGAACTGAAGGCACCATTGGAGAACAACTAGAATAATTGTATAAAATGTGGATATAAACTAATTTCTTAAAGTTATAAAATTTCTAACCACATAGACAAGCACTCTTAGGTCAGATTCTGAGGCAGGATGGAGGTTCTAGAAAGGAATCCCAATGTTTGGGCCACCTTTACCTCAGGGACATTTTGTAATTGCAGAAAGTATACGTGAATATCCCACAGGCTGTGCTACACAACTAACAGACAATCACATGGTACTTGTGCAGAGCAGTCTTGATGAAATCATCTTACATTGATCCCAGACTACTAGGGTCCATAGTTGTTTTGGAAGAGCTGGAGATACTAGGAGCTTAGTGATGGCAAATACACATACTCTTTAAGAAAAGGTAACATTGTCATAGTTCTCTGATTATTTCTACAAAAAGAAATATGTAAGTTTAATATCTAATACATAAATATTATCTAGGAGAATCAGAAAAAAAGAAATATTGAATAAAATCCTGAGAAAACAAGGTGAGAAACTGAGAGTCTTAGAATATTGGAATCATTAGACTCAGACTTTAAAATATCTCTGTTTAAAAGACAGAATTGAACAATTCAGAAGAGATCTGGAAACTTAAAAAGACTAACAAGGAAATAATTCTTGAACTAAAGTGACCTATATCAAGAATTCACTGGATAAATTGTTTAATAAGAATGGGACACAGCTGAAGGGAGAATTAATAAATTTGGTTAAGGTAGAAGAAAATTGCCTTAGTGAAATATAGAGAGATTAAAAAAAAATAAAAAATAGAGAAGAAAGGATGAATGCCCAAAGGATGTAGGGACATGATCTATTAAAACAAAACTTGAGTCCCCAAAGGTACGGAGAGAAAGAATAGAATAGAAGTCATATCTGAGAACTTTCCCAAACGCATGAATGGCATAAAGACTAAGATTCCACAGAGGTTGAACTAGTTTGCAGTCCCACCAGCAGTGTAGGAGTGTTCCTCTCTCTCCACATCCATGCTAGCATTTGTTATTTGGAGACTTTTTGATAAAGGCCATTCTTACTGGAGTTAAGTGATATCTCATTGTAGTTTTGATTTGCATTTCCCTGATGATTAGAGATGGTGAGCATTTTTTCATATGTTTGTTGGCCATTCTTCTGTCTTCTTTAGAAAAGTTTCTGTTTAAGTCCTTTGCCCACTTTTTAATAGGGTTATTTGATTTTTTTCTTGCTGATTTTTGTGAGTTCTAAGTATATTCTAGTTATCAGCCCTTTATCGAATGTGTAGGATGCAAAAATTTTCTCCCATTCTGTAGGTTGTCTGTTTACTTTCATGACTGTTTCTTTGGCTGTGCAGAAGCTTTTTAGTTTGATCATGTCTCTGTGGAACGCAATATGGAGATACCTTAAAGTGATACAAGTGAATCTACCATTTGATCCAGCAATCCCACTACTGGGCATCTACCCAAAAGATCCAATGACACTCTACAAAAAAGACACCTGCACTCAAATGTTTATAGCAGCACAATTCATAATTGCAAGGCTGTGGAAACAGCCCAAGTGCCCATCAATCCAAGAATGGATTAATAAAATGTGGTATATGTATACCATGGAGTACTATTCAGCTCTAAGAAACAATGGTGATATAGCACATCTTATATTTTCCTGGTTAGAGCTGGAACCCATATTACTAAGTGAAGTATCCCAAGAATGGAAAAACAAGCATCACATATATTCACCAGCAAACTTGTATTAACTGAGCAGCACCTAAGTGGACACATAGGTACTACAGAACTAGGATATTGGGCAGGGGACAGGGGGGAGGGGGGCGGGTATATACATACATAATGAGTGAGATGTGCACCATCTGGGGGATGGTCATGCTGGAAACTCAGACTTGTGGGGGGAAGGGGGAAAGAGCATTTATTGAAACCTTAAAATCTGTACCCCCATAATATGCCAAAATAAAAAAATAAATAATAATAATAAAAAAAAGGACTAAGATTCAAGAAACCGTATGACCCTATGAACTTGAAGCAGGATAAATCAAAAGAAATCCAACCTCAGGGACATCTCAATAAAGGTGATGAAAACAAAAAAATAGAAGGAGAATAAAATACTTTTAGCAAAAGAACAACAAAAAAGACAAATTTCCTTCAAAAGAACCAACATGAGATTGACAATTGAAGACACAACACAAGCAAGGGAATTGAGATGGCACTGGGAAGTATCTCAAAGTGCTAAAATGCTGTCAACCTAGAATTACTTATCTATATAAAATAAACCACAAGAATATAGGTAAAATAAAGATATCTTTAGACCAAAAACATTTTTTGATATAACTCATCACCAGAAAACTCTTACTAAAAGAAACAGAGAAATAAATCACTAAAGGGTATTTTTAAGATAGAGGTAATATCATCTCAGGTATGAGTTTCAAGACACAGGAATAAAGAACAAGAGAGAGGAATAATATGTCAATATGTCAATATATCTAAACAAATATATCTGAGTAATTGTATAAAAAATAATGATAATGTCTGATTGTAGTTCAAGTGCCTTTTTAAGGTCTATTTGAATTTGTAGGTTATGTATTAATATATGTATAATGTTTTAGGAAACCATGTAAAAGAAAATAAATGAGCAGGTATTTGCTTCCAGGCAAGGTAGAATTAAAAAAAGAAAATCTGGATTTGCCTTCCAACCTATAACAACAAAATCTATACAAATTCTTGCACAAAATTGAAGAGAAAGAAATACTCTGAAAGAAATACTTTGAACTCATTCAATGAACCAGAATTATCCTGATTAAAAAGAAAAAACTAGGCAAAGACATTATAGAAAAAGAAAACTTCAGATTCATATCCTTTTGAAAAAGAAATGAAAAAATTCTTAAAATTTTAGCAATAAAATTCAAAATGTATATAAAATGGTATGACTTTGTGACCAGGTAGGATTAATTCCAGGAATGGAAAGTTGATTTAACTTAAAAATCAATCAATGCAACTCATCATATGATCATCTCAATACATGAAGAAAAGCCATTTGGCAAAATTCACCTTCCATTCCTAATCTAAATAAAAGAACTCTCAACAAACTTAGAATATGGACATTCTCTACCTCATAAAGGGCATTCAAGAAAAATCTGTAGGTAAATTACAATAATGAAAGACTGAAGGCTTTTTCCTAGGGTAAAAAAGAAAATAGGGATGTTTGCCTCTCACTGCTTCTATTCAACATTTTACTGCAGTCTAGATAATGTGACCAGACAAGAAAAAGAAATAAAAGAGCACTCAGATTGAAAAAGAAGAAGTAAAATATTCTTTGTTTGCAGATGACATGTTCATCCATGTAGAAAATCAGAATTTACCGAAAAAAAAAGATAATAGGACTAGCAAGTGAGTTTGGCAATGTTTCAGGATATAAGATCGATAAACAAAAATCATTTGCCTTACACATACTAGCAACAAATATTAGAAAATTAAAATTGAGTATTCCATTCACAATAGCATAAAAACTATGAAATATCTTGGCACAGAATTGACAAAAGAACAGGTACAAGACCTGTACAGTGAAAACTACAAAGTGTTACTTAGAATTACCACGTGATCCAGCAATCCTACTTCTGGATGTACAGAAGATCCTCCAATTACATAGTTTCATTCAATGTGGGTTCATTATAACATTAACAAGAAAAAGATTGATTCCTGTCCAGGGCCACTCTCTGTCTACACTTTGCACAATCCCCATGTCTGCATGGGTTTCTTCCACATCCCAAAGCTGTGCACCTTAGGTGAAGCAGTGTGTTTGCACAGTCCCAGTGTGAGCAAGTGAGGGAGTCTGTGTGAGTGCACCCTGCCATCGAAGGCTTCCGGTCCAGGGGCTTTTCAGCCTGAGCCTGTGGGATAGGCTTCTGCCACTGGAAGTGGGTAAATAATCATCTTACTCGTTTATATTAATCTTTCTTAAATGTATGTGAGGCTCACATTAGTCACTATGTTTAATATTAGAAGTGTTTGTTTTGGTCTTTATATATAAATTTGGTGATGCTTTTGTGTCCAGAAATATGCTATAGGAACATAACATAGCATAACTATTTCTATCAATTAGCCTATGGTAAAATTGGTTTCATTATGCATTTTTTTGTTTAAAGTCACTGTTTCCAAGAACCTATAGATGACATTAATTGAGGACTTACTGTACAGCCAAAGGAAATATAATCAGCATCTTGAAGAGATATCTGCACCCCTGTTTATTGCAGCATCATTCACAATAACTACGATATGGTAACAATCTAAAGTGTCCATAGATGGATGAGTGGATAACGACAATGTGGATATATACACAATAGAAAATTATGCAGCCTTCATAAAGAACAAAATCCTTCCAATTGTGACAACATGGATGATTCTGAGTGAAATAAAGCCAGACACAAAAAGACAAATACTACATGATCTCACGTATATGTGATATCTAAAAAAAGTGGAACTCATAAAAACAGAGAGAAGAATGTTGGTAGCTAGGTGCTGGGAAGTGGGGGATGTGGGGACATGTTGGTCAAAAGGTACAAAGATTTAATTATATGGGATGAATAAGTTCTGGAAATCTAATGCACAGCACAACAGCTATACTTAATAATACTGTAGTGCATACTTGAAATTTTCCAATAGAATTGTTTTTAACTGTTCTCATCACAAAAAACAAGTGAAATATATCTGGAATGAAAAACAGAATATCCAATAATACCAATATGCACTCAAATGTTTAAGTAAATACCCAACAAAAGTGACATGTATGTTGGAAGGGATGTAAACGTTCTAATGTATTTTGATTTGCTGAGGAAAAAAAGTAAAACTACTAATTAATGTTAGACTTTGATAAGTAAAGAAATTTTAAAAATTAAAAAAAATTTTAAAAATTACTTTGATAAGTAAAGAAATTTTCTCCCTCCTTAAAAGCACACCAGTGATTTTTCACTATGAGCCTGGCTGCTTACAAAAAGCTAACAATCTTTACTTTCCCTACAGTTAGGTGTGGACATTGACTAAGCTCTGGTCAATGAGCTGCAAACTCCAGAGAAATCTCCTGAAAAACCCTAGACCTTTCTCACATTTCTTCTCCTTTCCCCATTCTAAACCTGGAATTTGAATGTAATGGTTGGAGTTCTAGCAGCCTTCTCTTGTCAGGGGGCCAAGAGTCATGCTTTAGGGAAGGTGGAGCAGTTAGCTGGAAGGAGCCTCTGTGTCTTTCCACTCTGTCACCATGGTTGCCCTGGATGACCTTCTTACATTCTCTGTTTATGTAAAAGAGAAATCAATTTCCGTCTTGTGTATTTATTTTGGGTTTTCCATCATGGGCAGCAAAATCTAATCTGAACTGGTCTAAGGACAAACAAAAAATACAAACTACATCAGTAATCACAATAGCCATAAAAAGGACTAATCTACATACACATTAAATACATATTAAACATAAATTAAACATTAAACATAAATACACAGTGAAGGCAGAAACTCTCAGGTTGGATTACAAAGTACTCCAGCTACATGCCCTTTCAAATCTAGACCTGAAATGTCAGGACACTGGAAGGTTGAAAGGATCAGTTGTTTCATTAAATAAAATTGAAAGTTTTATAGGAAAGGGGCAAGGAAATCATCAATGCCTGAAGTTTGGTTGGTGTTGTTTTGTCATCATCAGAAATAGAAGTTCAAAAAAAAAAAAAAAGATTAGGTATGAAGAAATGATACCGAGGTCATTTAGTGGTCTTAAAATGGAAACCAAAGGACGAGGTAGGTAACTTGGAGTGGAAGCAGGCTAGGATGAATAATCGATCGAGGTGGATGTCTATGTTGTAGTGCAGGGGATCTCAAACTTGACGTTGAACCAGAATTCTCTTCGTGGCTTGCTATACCACAGGTTGCTGGGCCCCACCCCAGAGTTTCTGATGCTGTAAGTCTAAGATGGGGCCTGAAACTGCATTTCTAAAAAGTTTCCAAGTGATACGGATGTTGCTCAAACTTTGAGAACTACTGCTCAGCTTCAGCTGGTAGCATCATGAGGCAATGAAGCCCAGAGCTGCTTCAGTGGATTTGACAGCTGAGAACAACTTAGCACTACCTGAGGCACTTTAAATGCACCTGGGCTCAAACCACTCCTAATGAATCAGAATCTCTGTTTTGTTTTGTTTTTAATTTCCTGGTTATTCCAATGGGCAGCAGACATCCAAAAACCACACTCTTCAGTTCATTTGATGTTTAAGAAGTGAAAATCTGAGGTTTTATGTAAATGGCTCTAATTTGTGTAATAAAGCACGGTCCACATAAAACACATATGCAGGCTCTACAGTTTGCGAACCCAACTTCATGACAGGTGTGACATTTAGCTTAGGTATCCAACAAGCACTTGAAGTTTAAAGCTAGGGTCTGGAAGATAAATTTGGATTGTGATCATAGATCTGGGGGTGTGTTTATAATGTAAAAATGTGGGAACAAATGCAATCAATCCAATGCAAACTAAAGTTTGTTGTTGTCCAAATGAAGTGTTTATTTTAAAATAAGACTCATTTTCAAAAATGTCATTATTTATCACATTTTACCTTTGCAATATACTAAATATACTGCAACTGCAACTGAAAGATCTTCAAGACATAAAACAGCCAAGAAATTTTTCATTGCAGGGTACAGATAGGAAGCTTCCCTTTATTGGAATAAGAATATTTAGAGAGTAACAATAAGCCTGAACCACAGACAGGATGACTTGTGCAACATCAATGACATCATGTATTTTTTGGCATCCTCGAACTTGAGCTTTTATTGATTAGTTTCCTATAGCTGCTGTTAACAATTGCTACAAACTTGGTGGTATAAAACAACACACATTTATTCTCCAGTAATTTTAGAGGCCAGAGATCTGAAATCAGTTGCACTGGTCAACACCACGGACGGGAACAGGGCATGCTCTCTACAAGGTTATAGGGGAGAATCCATTTCCTGCCTCTTCCAGATTACAGAGCCTCATTCCTTGCATTCCTTGGGTTCTGGCTCCTTTCACAAGCTTCAAAGCCAACATCAAGCAGAGCATAAAGCTCAGTGGTTACATCACCTTCTACAAATCTCCTTTTCTGTTCTCTCATAAAAGCTCTTGTGATTTCACATAGGGCCCACCCTGAGAATCCAGGATAATCTCAAAAGTCTTCATTTAATCACATCTACAAACTTTCTTTTGCCAGATATGATAACATTCCCAGGTTGCTGAGATACCTTTTAGGACCATTATTCAGCCAAGAACAATTATATAATATATAATCAAAGTAATCATAGAATTTTTGATCATGCATAAATTTATGATGCCAAATATGACACTGAAGTAGAAATTCAGCTATTTAGCTTTCCAAATGCTGGGGCTGGGGTCAGAGGCAAATTGCTGATTTTGGCCAAAAATGGAGAAACAAACACAATTTCTTGGCAACCCTACAACATAGCACACAGGTTTACAATCTGCTTTTAATTAAGTAACAATATATCACAAAAGTTACCAGGGCCTCCCTTAAGTATTTTTCTACTTTTTTCTGGTCATCTTTTTGCTAATCCATGATTTCTAACCATTTGGTATTTTTCTATTTTATAAATTAAATTCGCGATACTTGTTCATAATTTACATATCTTTGATTATTTCCTTAAAGTAAATTTCTAGAGGTAGAATAACTTGATCAAGTGTTTTTCAATATTGTGGTACAATCTTCCAAGTGCTATTATTACTCATCAAAAGATGGCGTAGGAAAATGGCCACTTCTCTGCACTCTCACAGGAACTGTAATTGGGATGAAAAAGTGATCCTAAGTGATAAAAATGCTAAGTTATTATATTATCAATGATTATTTTATATTTGTTATTTTATGTTTATTAGTGGGTAATAAATCATCTATGTGGGTATATTGGAGTGAGAAGTAGCCCCTGAGAAACGTTCATTCATATAACCATTGTTAAATTAACTTGCACCTTTGAATTTCCTTTGTAAAAATATTCTGACTATATTAAAATGTCCCAAAATAATAAATGCTGGTGTGGATGCAGAGAGATAGAAACACTCGTACGTTGTTGGTGAGACTGAAAACTAGCTCAACCTCTGTGGAGAGCAATATGGAAATACCTTAAAGCAATACAAGTACATCTACCATTTGATCCAGCAATTCCACTATTGGGCATCTACCCAAAGGTTCAAAAGTCACTTTATGAAAAAGACACCTGCACTTGAATGTTTATAGCAGCACAATTCACAATTGCAAAGATGTGGAAACAATCCAAGTGACCACCAATACATGAGTGGATTAATACAATGTGGTATATGTATACCATGTAGTATTATTCAGCTATAAGAATCAAAGGTGATACAGCACCTCTTGTCTTTCCTGGATATAGCTGGAACCCATTCTGCTAAGTGAAGTATCCCAAGAATGGAAAAATAAGCACCACATGTACTCACAAGCAAATTGGTATGAACTGATCAACACCTAAGTGGAACATATAGGAATAACATTTATCAGGTGTCAGGCAGATGGGAGGGGGGAGGGGGGATGAGTTTATATATACATAAAGAGTGCCATGCACACCATCTGGGGGATGGACACGCTTGAAGCTCTCACTCTGGGGTGGAAAGAGTGGAAGGCAACACATGTAACCTAAACATTTGTATCCCCATAATATGCTGAAATTTAAAAAAATATTCTGACTGTATAATTTGCTTATCAATTTCAAAATCAGAAGAAAAGGATGTGACACATTAGGAATGAGGATTCTGGTAGTTTGAGAGAGGGGAAGAAAGAGATAGTGATTAGAAGAATATAGAAAGTAGACTATGAAGTTCTGATGTTGCTTTATTTCTTGACTCAAGTGATGGTTATTTTGTTTTATTCATTTTATAGCTATTTATAAGATATACACTTATAATTTTTGTAGATTTTTATGCAAACTTTTTAAAAGTTTGAAAAAACAAAATTATTTAAAAGGCAAAGAGAAAAAATGTTGGTGCTGACACTCATGTTTATGAACGCCCAGATTAGGGCACATTCTACTCTGCTTACCAATAGTGAGATCTCTTTTCTCCAAAATCTGATCATTCACTTGTACTTATTATTTCAATTACAAAATTGAATTGAATGTTATTTTAACTATGAATCAGTTGGGGTTAGGAGAGTTATATCTATGAAAGCTAAACTGAATATTTTACAAACACTCTATCAAGTTGCTAAACACATTGTTGAATAATCTGTGCATAAGACAATGGTTAAAAAAAGGGGGGAAAATATCAGAATAGAAATATCAAAATAGTCTACATTTTAGATTGTCTATTTGATGTTTTTAGTGACTTTAATTTCTCACTACTTTAAGGAAACAAACTGAAAACTGTAGACCAGTGGTCCCCAACATTTTTGGTACCAGGGACCGGTTTCATGGAAGACAATTTTTCCATGAACCAGTGGTTTGGCGGGCTGGCGGCGCAGAGTTCAGGCTGTGATGTGTGGCTGCTTTCCTAACAGGCCACAGAATGGTACCGGGCTGTAGCCTAGGGGTTGGGGATGGCAGCTGTAGACAACATGACATGAGCTCCATTTATGCAAGATTATTTCACATTCCAAGCAGCAGACCCAGTTCCAATAAATGGCCTGGACCCATAGCTTTAGCAGAAATCTGTTTAAAATAATTATCTTACAGAGGCTTTTAATCTATGATTTCTTTTAGTGACCTTACCAGTCAGTGTTCCTGATTGTGTCACGTAAGATGGGCATCTACCATATCTCAGTAAAACAAGACAGAGAAAAACAATGCAAGGACATTTGAGGAGCAGGAGAAATCAGAGGTGAGGAAATTTTGCTGATGGGGGAAGAATGGCAGAAGAAAAGAAATTGGCACACAAACACATATCTTCACATACTCAAATTCTGCCTTCCTTTTCCATTTTGAATGCCAACGTGCCAACTAAGCACAGATTTTTCCAAATTATTAAAACCCAAATGGGCATAAATGATGCAGTATCTGCTAAAATTGCAGTGATCCAAAGCATAGAGATAGACCCATGGCTGGGTTTACCCACAGGCAGACTCATCCAGCCACGCTGAAGGCAAGAGTCGATGGTCAGGGAGGGCTGTCCTGACTGGAGCAGCACAAGTTTAGCTTCAGTAAATGGATCTAGGACTCTGAAATCAGGAAATATGAAAAGAAGCTGTATTAGTTCATTGAGGCTTCTAGAAAAAAAAACAAAAAACACCATAGACTGGGGGCACATAAACAACAGGCATTTATTTTTCACAGTTCTAGAGGTTGGGAGTTTGAGATCAGGGTTCCAGCGTAAAGAAAATCTGGTGAGAGACCTCTTTGGCATCACAGATTGGTGACTTCTTCTCATCTCCTCACATGGAGGAACACAGCAAGAGATCTCCCTGGGGTCTCCTTCACAAAGACACTAATTCCATTCCTGAGGGCTCCATCCTTTTGACCAAATTCCCTCCCCAAACCCCACCCACTAACAGCATCATACTGGGGGGCAGAGTTGGAACATGCGCATCTTGAGGGGACATAAACATTCAGCCATTGCAGCTATTTTTTATTGCATCACAAAATTAACTTTTGTTAATGAATTTGATTTTTTTTTTCATTTTAATTACTTAGGCGGGTGGAATGTTAGGCTCTTTTATCCTTTCGGTGGCTGAGACTTGAATGGACTTCTGGAGTGGCTCATTGTAAAATGAAAGAGTAGTTTCAGTAATGGTTGAAGTCGCAGTGTATACATTTTGTGGTGTAATGCCAGCTCTTGCAAAGGCCTGGAAGAAGTCATATTCAAGAAATGAATAAACTATTATATTTCTTATCTCTCTCTCTCTCTCTTTCTCTCTGTGTGTGTATGTGTGTGTGTGTTTGTAATTTAGCTTGTTCCTAAGAAGAAAAAGATTAAACATCCTTCATCTATTTCCCTCAAGGAAAAGTACCTGCCTCTCTTCTGCTGCATAACAGAAGGAACTTTGCCAATTTTTACTGGCAAACAATAAAAATACACAACCTTGGGTCTAAACCGGACGTGTGCTCCTTGGCCTCCATGTTCTCACCAAGGCCATTTTTCCCTCTGTAACAGAGAAAAGTGTTTTGATAAAGCCTTGTACCCATGTAACCATTAAAAGTAATACCCTATTCTACAAGGTAAGTTCTCAGGGCAGGGTGATGCCTACCTCAAAAATGTAGATCTTGGGTCCTGCAGTTTATGGGCAGGAAAAAATCTGGCCTTCAGTGGAGATTAGGTTGGAGAATTACCAATGCATAAATGATGCTAAGTTAATATTTGTTGAAATTAAATGGGCAGATGTGGTCACCTACCTCTAAAACTGCTCCTTTGCCTACATTCAGTAATGACCAGTATAAATGGACTATTCCTATATAATTATGCAACAAGATACAATGAAAGCTGAACATGTAAGGAGTGAGATGACATGGCAAGTGTATCACAAACTTTGAGCTTTCACTGTTCAGGCATGAAATAATCCAGTGTTTGAGTCCATAAAAAACTGCAAAACTGAGAGCATAAGAAAGCAACAAAACACAGCTGTCTGGGCATGGCCAGAACCCCACTCTGCAAGTTATGTAACAGCTGTGGTGTAATTGTGCATTTGACTCAAAACACATTTTTGAAAGAGCAAAGAATGATTTTTCAAAAAGAAAGAAATTGAGAAAGAGAAAGAGAAATGCTGAAGGAACACAGAGGTTTCTCTCTGGTCCTCAAGTGCAAGGTGAGGTGAGTCAAGGACGTTGGGGATGGTATTGCCTTAGCATCTAGGGGGTTGGCCCGTGCTCCAAATCTGGCCTGCACCTTGTTTTTGTAAATGAAATTTCATTGGAAAACACCTACACCCGTTAATTTAACTGTTGTCTATAGTTTCTTCTAAGTGGAGTCAAGTAAGTTACAATAAAATCCACCTGGCTCAGGAAGCTGACAATATTTATTGTCTGTTCCTTTGCAGAAAAAGTTTGCCAACCTCTGTCATAGAAAGTTGTGCTAAAGTGCATGTCAGGATGACTATGCACTTACAGAAGCAGTTGATCTTTGACCCATCTGGGAATCCTCTTGTGGAGAACCGGGCAGAGAGCGTCAACAGGAATGAGACCCCAGGTTTTGGAGTCAGACTGGCCTGGAATGAAATTCTGGCCTTGCATTTATTAGAACTGTGACCATAAACACACCAATCACCCTCTCTATGTCTATGAAATATATAATGAAGCAAAGATAGAGAAACTAAGGCTCCTGCACCTGATTTGGACAAACTATCCAACAATTCTTAGTTTCTCTATCTAAATCCCATATTCGAGAGATCTGGCAAATTTCAGTGGAACAAAATTGTTGTTAGTTCTTAATAATCAGAGCGTCTGAAGTATTCTATCTTGTTCCTACTGTAACTTTTGCTAGACCTACATTACAATGAAGTATTGTACTTAAACTAAGAGTAGAACAATTAAAAATTGTGCAGTTTGAATGTTCCCAGCTTGAAACATTAATTTAAGAATTTGAACTATTTGGGAGACCTGCTTCAATTTATTCTTTGTACAACTGCTTATATTTATAAGTACAGATAACTTCCAGAACCAAAGGTTATTTTAATTTTAAGTGAGTTTTAACATGATATCGCCCTATTGTAATTGTGGTGCCTGTGTATGACAGTAAACTCAGAGTTCCCTAAAAGTCCTGCTGACTTTTCTGTTCAAGTATAGAAAATAAAAATAATTTAGGGCTTCTGAAAGCACAGTAGGTCTACTTACCTAGCATTCAAAATACACTTGATACGATATTTTAAACCTAACCCAGGTTACAGTCTGGATAGAGAGCCTTTCTTTCCCAAACAGCACTCTGACTTTTTTGGAAGATGGACTGTTTTCCTGACAGCCTTGTCCTGAAGACACCTGGCCAGGGTTCTCTCCTCATCAGCTTCTACTGAGAACATATGCAATTTTAGACTCTTTTCCAATCCTCAAATTCTCTAAATCCATTAGAGAACAGAAAGTTACATAGTAGCATACAAAGTATGAAAAGTTAAAAAAAATAATAACTGGACTTAATGGCCCGAGTAGCTGAACTGCATACTCTCATCACAGGTTTCAGCTTTGTAAATTAATTCATCTGCAAATAATGCAGTGTCTCCAGATGCAACTTCAATGCTAGAGGGCTGGTTTCTTAAGGAGTTAAGTTTAAAGTCAAAGGCTTCCTGCCCTGGGTGTTACAAATAAGTAGTGTCCTTTCTTTTTCTGGTCTTTTTTTTTTTTTTTTTTTTTTTGCTCTGAGTTTGTTCATCCAATCATATCCCAGTATGCAAATAAATTTTGGCCCTTGCAGATAAAAAGGAACAAACAAAGTCAAGTGCTCTATCATAACTGGACTGCTTGTCACCTGTGTTCCAGGAGCTGAACCAGAAATGTCCTCAGGCATGCCAGATGTACCTGCCCCATTCACTAATTTGAAGATTCAATATACTAAGGTAAGTACAATTTGTATTTGCTTCTTTGACTCAGGTTTATAAAAACTACATTCATTTAAAGTATGAAAGGACAATTTAAGTAAACTTGTGTAAAGAGCCCTTTGGAATCAGTGGACTTTACTAAGCAGTTCTATTAACTTCATTACAACTGGAAGGATTGATAAGAGAAGCAGATACTAGAAAAACTTACTGGAAAGAGCCAAACCAGTGAAAAATGATAGAAATCAAGAAAGGCGAAAGAGAGCATACTGAAAGAGCATCACTTTTCCATATGTTTAATAAATTTTTATTTCTCCTATTTTTGTTTTGGCCAATCTCTTGTTTTCATTAAACTGAGTGTTTAATAGGAAGATTTAAGTCTCATAATTAGATGAGAAAGCTCCTGTTTCAAAAAACTTTGAGTTCACTGTCATTATTTCGCATATTTGGGGAAAGAAAGCATTCTTATTTATGTCTTCAGCCAGGATTGTTGCCACTGGGACAGATGTATGATCATTAACAGATAAATATTTAGAGAAACAAGAGCAGGAGCCAGGTCTAGACTTCACAATCTGCAGCTAGGGAGAAGGAGGACAAGGATTGTGCTTGCACATTTCTGAGAGCATGTCTGAACTTAGCGTGTTTCACACTGCTGCCAAGTCTAAATGCCTGCCTCCCTGTCATAGCCCAGAACTCTGAACTAGACAAAATAAACAAGCAAAACACAGTCTAACAAATCTAATCACTTAAAATTATCTTTATGGTGTGATGCGGAAAATATAGTAAGAAAGGAACTATTGCAACTCAGAGGAAAGCCCTTTTGCTTTCTGAATTAATCAATGAAAAACAGAGAGCCTTATAATTTAATGATACAGTAAAAATTCCTGTTCTTTTATATTTATTTTCATGCTTGTAACTGTGAATGGTTTTGCAATTCTAAGGTTTGTTTCACTTTCATTTTCATACGTACAACGCATGAATAAATTGTTTAGCTCATTGACTCTTTTCCTTACGAAAATGTCAGCAGAGATCAGATTGTGACTTTAATGTGGTTGACCAGCAGCTATGAAGTGTATTAAGGTATTATTTCCATAGGGTTTTAGTAAAGAGGAAAATGATTTCCATTTAATTTCATTAAACATGGGAACATGAAAAATGTGGTGAATCCATACAATTGGCATTTGGCAAAGATACACCCAAAAGATCTCCAGTCTCCCTCACTTTCTTATTCCAGGTTTGTCATTCACAAGAAATTTCAATTCAAAGTAGGTACTCACTAGAGAAACTTACTGGAAAGTGTCAAACAAGTGGCTATTATAGAAAACAAAAAAGGAGAAACAGTATAATGCAATATCATCACTTTTCCTTATGCTTAATAAATTTTTATTTCTCCTTTTTTTTTTTTTTTTTTTTTTGTAAATCTCTTGTTTTGTTTTCATTCCTTTGATTGCAGGTAAAAAATTTTCCTCCCATCTGTTATTTCCTCCTTTTATTTCCTTTTACAGTTTTTGACTCTGAGTCCCAACATTTTGCTTTGCTGCCTCAGGGTTTGAGTTGAAAATTGATGTCAGAGATCCAGCCTTGAGTTTTAAAAATTTTTAACACTGCACATGACTTTTGTTCAGTCTCTTTCCATCATTCTTCATCCTCTGTCTTGTCCTCTGTCCTCCTATTACCCACTGCCTTTGGTAATTTTTTAAGGGTCCTAAGGCTGAGGAAAAGTTCACACACAACACTCATCACTCCCTGCACATTGACATCACCACCCTCACTCCTCTTGCTGTGACTCAAGATCTCAGTTTTCGAAATCCACAGAGGTGATATAAAAGGTTCACCCTCACCACACTCTCTCTCCCTTGGAATGTGCTGAAATCCTTCCTGCATTGAAAGTGTGAGCCGTTAAAATCTCTCTGCCACCTGGAAAGTATTGGGTTCTCTTACTGGATCTAGAGCTGCTGGGCCATGGCTGCCTTGCAGAGAGAGTATGAGTTTAGGGCATCTGGTGTTTTCTGGGGGGAGTCAGGGGCTCTCCACTTCAGTCAACTGGCTTCAAAATCTCATATCAACAGATAAGACGAATAGATCTTTATTTTGTCCAGTAGTGAAATCCAGCTTAATCCAAGCCAGAAATATTTTGAGAAAATTGGTTATTTATTTCAAATTGTAGCATTATATCAAATGCATTAAGACATAATAGCTTTTACTCTGGAAAGGCAATTGTTTTACCAGATTATGACTTATTTTTGGACACAAAACTACATCCAGGAAAACAGTCACTTATTTATCAAAGATAATAGGATACATCTCTTAAAACCTGACATATCTAAACTTGAAAGAGTAAAAATCAGTTTTTAAGTTGCATCAACATTCCCATTGATTAATTCCCCATATAAAAAGCA
This sequence comes from Mirza zaza, assembly GCA_008750895.1. Lineage (NCBI taxonomy): Eukaryota > Metazoa > Chordata > Mammalia > Primates > Cheirogaleidae > Mirza > Mirza zaza. The sequence continues at coordinate 263,267 of VSMD01103347.1, read as the reverse complement.
CTTGAAGTCCAAGAGTATGCATAGGCATCTATAAATTCCAGTCAGTATTGGGAACCGAAATTGACATCTACTATATATTGATATCATTCATAAGTATCCTTAGTCCAAAATTCATAGTTAGAATATAAATAATTTAATGGTTAAATAGGATCCATGAATATTTTACTTTTATGATATCATCCCTTTTTCCCTAAACTTGCTAAAGGCAAACAACAAATGGAAAATGACATTGTTGCCAAGATAAAATATTTCTACAGGCCTGAAATAGATTTTATAATTATTGTAACAAACATTCATTAGCCCATACTTTCTCCACATAACCATTAAATATAACAAGAAGGGTGAGTATCCAAAGACATTTGGTTGCATAGCTAGAAGGCAAATGCCAAAAGTAAAGCTAATAAAGTTAAGACAGGAAAAAGGGTTATTAAGGTAATTCCTACCAATAAATTTCCATAGCTAAACGGAAGAAAAGTAGGGTGCAATACCTGGCCTAACAACCCACAGGGCTTGTGGCCTTGGGGATACTTGTGGCCTTCTGGATCTTTGAATATAGCCCTTTGACTGAATCCAAATTTTCCAAAACAAGAGCAATTTGTTCTGTGAAGTTTGGATTCGGTCAAGGGGCCACACTTGAGGATCTGGAGGGTCACATGTAGCCTTGAGGCCATGGGTTCCAAGTTCTTTTTACATGCTCTGTAAGACCTCTGTTTGTAGGAGAATGTACACAATTCACAATTTGCAAACTGTATTATTTCATTATTCTACTCCAAAACTTTATGTCTCCAATGATTGGATTATTAAAGTAGTCTCTGGGCTAATCTCCTGGACTTTGGTTGCTCTACTTCAAATCAATATGGGGTACTTTAAAATCGATATTCATAACACATCCATTTGATGCAGTCATTCCTTTACCATATCCAGAATGGAATACAAACTTCTCACTCTGAGGATCAAGCTCCACCACAAATGCACTTTATTTTCATCTTCAGACGTTATCTATAACTGGTTTTTGCTGGAACTCTCTGTTCTGTTAGGAGCTGATCTCTTTACTGTGTTACAGAATTTTCGAAGGTTGGTCACTCCTTTGCTCATTGTTTTTCTTTCCACCAATCCAATCCCATCCTTCAAGAATGCCCTCTTCCAGCCTGTGTCCCTCTATGCTGTTTATTGAATAAACTTCTGCTTTGGCCACTTTACTCCACAACCTTTAATTCTTTACTGCTGATCTTGGTGTAAATACACTTTCCTCTGAGATTATAGAACCCTGGAGAGCAGTGGTCATGCTAACTCGTCTCACATTTTCCCACAGTGCCATCCAGTGTGTCACAAGTCTTTACTCATTATTTCACAAGCACTTTTCTGATGAAACAGTGACTAGCCAGGATTACATAAATATAAGCTCAAGTTCAAGCAAAGATTGGGTCCATCGTGTGGTCTTACATTAAATGTTAAAACTGAATAATACGGCGGGCGCCTTGGCTCACGCCTGTAATCCTAGCACTCTGGGAGGCCAAGGCGGGTGGATATGCTCAAGGTCAGGAGTTAGAAACCAGCCTGAGCAAAAGCGAGACCCCATCTCTACTAAAAAAAATAGAAAGAAATTAATTGGCCAACTAAAAATATATAGAAAAAATTAGCCGGGCATTGTGGCCGCGTGCCTGTAGTCCCAGCTACTTGGGAGGCTCAGTCAGGAGGATCGCTTGAGCCCAGGAGTTTGAGGTTGCTGTGAGCTAGGCTGATGCCATGGCACTCTAGCCCAGGCAACAACAAAGTGAGTCTCTGTCTCAAAAAAAAAAGAAAAAAAGAAAAAAGAAACAAACAACAATAAAATTGAATAATAGAGAGAAGTTGCTGGTAATTTGGGATCTGTCACAGTTGATCTCTTCTGTTAACTGCAGGCTGCCGATAAATTTGTGGTTTGACTTTAGGTTGATGCTCATTCACAAAGCATGCACTGACTTTAAGCTGAAGGGAGAGTTTTACATACAGTTTAGACATAACATTTTGATGATGAAACCAGATGGTACATACATACTGTAATGAGTCTTTCACCAAAAGATATTATGGAGAGTGAAATAAGCTCTTAGGTATTGAGAGTATATGGAGAAGAACTTGAAACCACAAATTATCACAGACCGAAAGATAAGAGACTCAGGCAAGAGCTGGAAAGTTTCAGCACAGGCCTAACAGAATGTAATCAACGCTGTATGTTGTTCTTAGCTTATATTTTTATAGAAATCATACTGTAGGAGGATGGAATTCTGGGTATACCTCTGCCAGAATGATATTGTGTTCTCTTAATTCAGAGATACAAAGTGTGAGGAGATAATACAACCTTCAGGGCAGAGAGAAGGTAGGACTAGAAAGTGAGAGTAAATCCAATACAAGTTTTGAAAGGCTCATTAAAAATCGCTGTGGAAGCAGCCCAAGTGCCCATCAGTCCAAGAATGGATTAATAAAATGTGGTATATGTATACCATGGAGTACTATTCAGCTCTAAGAAACAACGGTGATATAGCACATCTTATATTTTCCTGGTTAGAGCTGGAACCCATACTACTAAGTGAAGTATCCCAAGAATGGAAAAACAAGCACCACATATACTCACCAGCAAACTGGTATTAACTGAGCAGCACCTAAGTGGACACATAGGTACTACAGTAATAGGGTATTGGGCAGGGGGGAGGAGTAGGGGGGGCGGGTATATACATACATAATGAGTGAGATGTGCACCATCTGGGGGATGGTCATGCTGGAAACTCAGACTTGTGGGGGGAGGGGTAAAAGAGCATTTATTGAAACCTTAAAATCTATACCCCTATAATATGCCGAAATTTAAACAAAAATCTGGACCAAGTACTGAGATATCTTTAGTTTTTTGTTTTTATTTCTTTTTATTTGAAATTTTTATTTTTTTATTTCATCATATTACAGGGGTACAAACATTTAGGTTACATATATTGCCCCAGCCCAGCCTTAGTCAGAGCTTCAAGCCTGACCATCCCCCAGACGGTGGGCACAGCACCTATTAGGTGTGAATATACCCATCCCCTTCTCATGGGCTGCTATGTAGATATCTGACATTAACAGAACATAATGTGGAATCTAATAGTAGGATATTAACATATTATGTGGGATAAGAGAAAAAAGAGTTTAAGCCCAGCTGGAGCAACTGGTGAAATCTTCATGAGGAGATAATATATCAAGCTAGAGTTTGAAGTTTAAGTAGAAGAAAATGGTGCAACTCCAGTGTGAAGGACAGCATGAGCAATGGTGTGGAGCGAAGAGCATATTGTTTGAGGCAGTAGAATGAGTCATAAATGAAGAGTAAACCGAGGGACTGGTAGGACAAAAGGTTGTAATAGCATATTGGGGCAAAATCACTAACCTCCTTGAGCACCATGCTGAGGAGTTCGACAATGGAGACTCACCAGTGTTCTAAGGAGGGGGGGGGGGAGTGTAGACAAAATCTAAACTGTGTTGGCTGAGGAAGACTGTTATAACAAGGTAAAAATTCAATTTTAATTAGGCACAAGCAGTGGGCAGGGAGATCAGGGAAAGGTTTTTTATAGTAGCATAGAACAAACTGATGCAAAAGGAACTGTGTATGTTGTTAAGAGAAAAGGAAAGAGTGTGTGGGAGAGAGAATGAGGATTGCATGAGCAAACTAGAACTTTGGGGTGGGAGCAGCATAAAGCTAGAAATGGCAGTGAGCTGAGTTTGGGACAAGTTGATTAAGGTCTTTCCCAGTCATCCCTTGGGAAGAAAAATACTAAATGTTCGAGGCTAAGGATGTGGAAAAGAAAATACTCTAAGAGTTAGTATGTAAGTCTGTAAAATGTGTTTCTGATTCCTGGAGTGCTGGCTCACTCTCACAGACATTGGGCAAATCACTGTAATCTGAGTTTATATTTCTTTGAGTTGAACTAAGACACTAACCTTTTTCTCAAGGGATGATATGATGAATTTTATAGTCTTCATCTGTGTTCAGTTACCCTATCAGAGAAACAAGGATTTTCTTGATACTTCCATCTTTCTCATACCTCCATATATGTATCTTTAGACCTCTTATCTCCTCATTTGAACTGCTTCAGACTCCTTCTCCCTTCCTTTATGCATGCCCATGCCTCTTTCAGGGTCAATTCTAGGCTAGACTTCAATTCTTTTAAACTCCTCCAAATATATAGGATGCTGCTGCTTTGTTCTATGGATAATTGTTTTTGTCCGAACAGGCAAATAAGGAGGCTTCTCCTCCTCCTCATTTTATAGCAAATCACAAGTATCAAAGTGTACCCATGTGCAAAATGCTATGGGTCATAGCTATGGGTAGCTGACTTATTGTAGGTTACTTGACTCAATTGTACTTATGAACCGTTTATTGAGGCTGAAGTCACTTGAGGGCTGGAATTGTGTTGGACACTGAGGATAAACCAGAAAACCAAACAAACACAGTCCTTGACATTATGGAGCCTACAGCCTAGGAGGGAAGGCAGACGTGTAAAAATGAATATTTGAAAAGGGACAAATTTCACTATGAATTTACAGTAGACAAGGCACTCAGGAATTTAGGGATACATAGTAACATATATTTCATTAACTTTACAGAATTTTAAGCTATGTCATTGATAATATATGATAGAATATCTAAGTTGGTGAAGGCTCATAGGTTGATTTAAAAGATTACATTTATGTCAAATATATACAATATAAGTAACCATTCTAGCAATGTATAATCTTGATCTTGATCAATGGAAATTTTTAATAACTAAGTAACTTGCATTTAGCATAGCAACTTATTTAAACCTAGAAGGGGTATTTCAATATACTCTCCCTCAAGGTTGAGCTATCAGTAATTTATCTTTAAATATCAAGTAAAGAGGAGTGTCAGAATTAAGATAATATATAAACCCAATGCATCTGTCACTCTTCTTTTAAAACTCCATGTATCAACTACCCATGATTCCAAATTAAATAATGTAGTTCATGTTGTCATAAGTCTAACAGAAAGTTGTAATGTGTAACAGCAAATACTGTACTTATGTCTACATATTATATAATTATGTGCTTATTTTTATGTTTCTAATAATAAGAAAAAATGAAACACAAAAAATGAAGGGAGGAAAAGAGAAGAAATACTAGCTTTTGTCAGAAACAGAACATAGGTTTATTCATCGCAAAAGAAGTATTTCTTAATTTGAAGTTGTCAAGTATTGTTCTCTACTAAAAAGTAATGAGATATCAAAGCTGGCTGCTTAATGAACTGCAAATTTAATGTGTAAAAGTTGGAAGCTGAGGCTTTTTAAAAGACATACAGATGCTTTTTAATGTTTCTGTTACAGTACACATGGAACAAAATTGCATATTACTGGAGTTAACTCTTTCTTTAGATGCATGTCTTAAGTATCCCTAAGAAATGTAGTGCCTGATTTCATTTGGGAACAAATAAATTATCAGGAAATTTTTTGAAAAGGAGAATGAAACTCCTGTGCTTTTAAAAAGCCAGTGAAATCATGTCACTAGCTAAATTTTTCCGAGCAAACTTCTTTTAAAGTCCTTTATTTCAGCATAATTATTTTACTAGCATTAAGACAGTAAGATATAGAATTAGAAAGTAGTCACTTATGATATCAAGTCACCAGTAGCCAAAAATGAAGATTTTGAGAAATTGAAGTGGAAAATAAAAGTAATGTTTTTTAAAGATCAAGCCTACTGAAGCCTCTACTCTTGCCTCAATTTCATGGCTATTTCAGATAAAATCTTTCCTTTCCAGATTGTCTCTTCCAATCTGTATTTTCTTTTTTGTTTTTGAGACAGAGTCTCGCTTTGTTACCCAGGCTAGAGTGAGTGCCGTGGCGTCAGCCTAGCTCACAGCAACCTCAAACTCCTGGGCTCAAGCAATCCTGCTGCCTCAGCCTCCCGAGTAGCTGGGACTACAGGCATGCGCCACCATGCCTGGCTAATTTTTTCTATGTATATTAGTTGGCCAATTAATTTCTTTCTATTTACAGTAGAGACGGGGTCTCGCCCTTGCTCAGGCTGATTTCGAACTCCTGATCTCAAGCAATCTGCCCGCCTCGGCCTCCCAGAGTGCTAGGATTACAGGCGTGAGCCACCGCGCCCGGCCAAATCTGTATTTTCTAGAGTGGAAATGAGTGCATATATTCATGAAACTTAAAAGCGATATGTACTTTATTTTAGAGAGAGTGTGTGTAGGTGCGTTCATGCACAGAATGTCTTAAACAGCCAATAAATTTTGAAGGGCGAAGGGATAGGCATCATGTAGGCATCGTGTAATGCTTTAAGTTTATAAAAATTTCCAAACTTTGCTGCATATTTAAATATCTTTGTACCTACTTTTCATCCCTACAGATCTTCATAAACAATGAATGGCATGCTTCAGTGAGTGGCAAGAAATTTGCTGTCATCAATCCGGCAACTGAGGAGGTCATCTGCCATGTAGAAGAAGGAGATAAGGTGAGTTTTTAAACACTAGTTCCATTTTTATGCCAGGTTTCTTGATTTCTTGCCATTCTGAGCTACCCAATCCCATTGCAAATTCAAGAGACATGTCATGAAAATATGGTTTCTGATGCAGTCTGGGGAGCTTTTCTAAGTTGTTCTTGGTCCATAAAGACACTCAGTAGTCATTTGGTGATGATGATGAGCCTGTGCTTTTGGGTGTCTTGGTGAGGTTTTCATAGTATTTTTTTCTTGCTTGATTTTAAACTAAAATAGTGTCTAGATTTTTGATGTTTTAGCTCTGGAGCCTTAATCATTTAGCTTTGCCACTAGAATTAGTTTTATAGGTAAAATAAATCTGTGCTCCTGAAGTTCCATTTGAGACTTTGTCAGGTAGTCTGAGGACTTTTCCCGGCACAGTTCGCATGGTTTACCTTCTTCCTAGCGTGTAGTAAGGAAAAGCTGATGATCATGCTAGAAGCCTAGGAAATCTTTGCCACTGACTCGCTTGGTGCTATTGACAATTACTACTCCTCAGACAAGCAGTCAGGGACAGTCAGTAACATGCAGCAAATCTTCATTCCAGGTTAGGATGCTGATTGAGGTAGTTGGACATTTGATCACTGAAACTGAACTGTTTACGTTACAAACTGTTCATGATGAGCTGCTGTGTGCTTAACAACCAATGCTTGCCTATTCTTTTTGGAATTATACAAAACTTTTGTTTTTAAATAATTATTGATGTTCTTGCAATTTTGTTGGCAATTTTGTTGTTATCAGAGTAAACTCTGATAACATCGCTTAATGAAAGGTACAAATCAAGTAAATTACATAGTCACAGTCAACCTGATATTCTGAAACTGACTCTTTAGATAATGAGCCAAGAGGTTTGAGAGATTTAATTTAGAAATAGAATGGTGCTCACAATGGGCTATATACCTCCTTTCAATGGTATTATAGAGAAAGGAAGAGGGGCCAGAACAAATGGAGGTTACAAAGCAAAGCACAGATGTGGGTGGGAACTGTTTTCTTTTCACTCTGGTGGCTCTTTTAGACTATATTGACTAATTCTGAAAACTGTTTTTAATACTAAAGCATGACCTAACAAATAATTGGTGGTGATAAAAGTAAATGTCCATTAAAGTAAGCATCTGTGACAGGTGTAAAAGTAGAACTGCTCTGATGACTATTTTCTGCATCTCTGAATGAATTTGGTGTGAAGATGCACCATGTGGGACTGATTGAAGAGTTCAGTTCTTCCTTAACTGTGCTTAGCAACCTTTTGATATCTCAGCAACATTCGAACTTTCTTCTTACATTCAGCTTGTGGCCCATTCCTCAAGAAAGCAACAATCTAAATATCATAAGCAAAAATGTTATTAACGTCGGCAAATCCGAGTTTATGTATCCAATTCTTTTCTGGTTAATTCAAAAATTATATCTCTCAAAATGTCAGTCTTAGACCAAAATTCCAAGACATCGTTGTCTTGGAATTAAAAAAACAATGTAAAAATTTTTGTTATATAATGAAATCTATTAAAATATGATATATTATAAAATGTTATAGAGTTTGCATCCTTATATAAAATCAGTGTAACATGAGAAGTCTGTGAGATAGGTAATCAAATTATTAAATATTTATTGACTGCCTATTGTAGGCCCTGAATAGTAAAAAATATCATAGCTTATAATACAGATAGTAGCAAATATTCAAAGGGTTTCATTATTAGGGCAGCCTTGAAGAGCTATAAGAACTAGATTTTGAAGTCAGATATAGGATCAAATTTGCATTCTCCTGCCTCCTGGATTTCATGTCTATGAGCCATAGTCTACTCACCTGAAAACCAAAGTCAGTGATGCTCAAGTATAACAGTACTGGTTGGATTGTAAAGGACTTATCTTGTGCCTAGAGCTTCGTAGGTTCTTGACTAGTAGCTGGATTAGTCTGGTGATGGGTTAGGTAGATTGATATTTGAACTGGCTGTTAAAAAATATGTAAGATTTTGAAAGTAAAGGGGTGTAAAGTAGTATACTGGTAGAACGTTCTAGGCAAGGAGAGTTATAGCAGCAAACGTGAGAAGGAGTTGGATCAGATAGGGTAGAACAAATATGAACACTAAGTTTGCGTGGGTGAGGCGAAGCCCAGTAATGTTGGGCCTTGAGAATCAGTCAGAGGAGTTTGGCCTTCAGACTGTAGATAAAAGGGAATAATTGTACACATTTGAACAAGAAAGTGATAAGACAAAAGTACTTGAAGTTTAGCCTGGTAGCAATATGCAAGACAGTTCAGGGAGAAAAGAGAATGAACTTGGGAAGGTTATTGACGATATGAAAAAAGAAAGGCCTATATAGTGCAAGACAGTGAAAATAGGAAGTAGGATTAGAATATACTAGAACTCCTAAGAGCTATTGTTAAAGGTTGATTTGACTGCTAGGACTACAATAACAATTGTTATCACTTAACATCTGTCATATAGAAAATGTGTTTCCAGTGTCACTTCATTTAGTCTTCAACACAACCCTGTGAGGTAACCATGTCCCTATTTTAAAGATAAGAAAACTGAAATTTAGAGAAGTCCTGCCACAACAAAAGTTCATCAGAATGTTTTTTACTGTTTATAATAATGTATTAGGGTGATGATTTGGTTGTATGTCTTTCCCATTAGATTGAATATTCCTAAATAGCAGTCTCCTTACTTCATTTTTCTGTCATTAGTAGCCCAATGCTAAGAATACTATAGAGCGGCATGTTTATCAAATCTTTAGATCAGGCGACCTCAAACTACGGCTCGCGGGCCACATTTGGGTGTTTTTGTCTGTTTGTTTTTTTACTTCAAAATAAGGTATGTGCAGTGTGCATAGGAATTTGTTCATAGTTTTTTTTTAAAACTAGCCCTCCAATGGTCTGAGGGACAGTGAACTGGCCCCCTGTTTACAAAGTTTGAGGACCCCTGCTTTAGATGGATGGATGTATAGTCAAATGGCTCAAAGCTTACATAGTTAATAAGGAGAAATCAGAATTCAAATCTGGATTGTTTTGTTCCAAAACTATATATTAACTACCATTATTCTATTTCTGCTCCTGCACAATGAATATATAAGAAAAGGAAGGGCATGATCCAAAGTACATAAGCACAAGGACAACTTTCTTTAAAGAAGAATTCTCTAGGGATGTGTTTTCCATATGGCAGAGTTACTTGTCCTGAAGCCACTTTCTCCATATCCCTTTGGGAGGCCAGAATTCCTCGAATATCCCATATTTGGCAAAGGCTGATGACAGGACACTGAGCAGAAGATCCACATAGAAGCTGTGTCACACAGATATGTTTAAACACTGAGAAGAGTATATTTTATAGGCCATAGAATACACAGATCATACTGGCAATCTCAGATTCTTATGCCTTGCTTTTCTTTCTTTCTTTCTTTCTTTTTTTTTTTTTTGTAACATTGCTTTCTGAAATTAACTTGAAAAATGTTAGAAGCTATGGGATGAGACAGTGTCTAAATATAAGCAATCAATGTGATTAACTGAATGTTCCAAATATGCACTCTGTGTGTGTGTATATGTACACACACAATGCAGACATATATGTATATTTCTCAGGAAAACCAAGCAATAAATGCATATATTTTATTGTATAAACTCATCATTCTCCAGTGTGTGATCTATTATAGTGAAAGAATCTTTGCTTGTAGTCAGTAAGTATCATCACTTGATTAGACCAGATTATATTTCTAAAACCTCCCTCTTACCCCAGATCATCTTAGTTTGATGATAAATACTATAAAAATTATATTTAATTTGTAGACTTGTAAGTTTGGGGTTTCTCGATTGAATATAGCCTAAGGAGGAGGATATCATTTTGAGGTCCATGCTTCTCCAAGGGGGAGATGTCATGCTTGGATGAGATTTAGCTTAATATTGTACAACTTAAAAGAGTTAGGATAATTACTCTCCCCTCCCCCAATTCTCAAAGGGAATTATGTCTCTTGTAAAGATTTGCAACCCACTGGCCTATGGTGCAGTCATGATTTATGGAGCATACATAATTTCATGCAGTGACCAGTTCTATGTACAAAATAACCTTGAAATGATCTATGCCTTTAAGGTGCTTGCAACTGACCTGATGGAGAAAAAAAGGGATATATAAAGTAGTAATGAAAGAGGAAAGTGGTGATTCCTGTAGTAAGTATATTCTGTGGAGCTCAAAAGGGTCTTAACAAAGTTCTGCAGAGAAACATAGTGGCCAGGGCAACCCTTGTGACTGAGGGGGATAAGGAAAGAACCAGAGGAGATACCTGGTGTAGAAAAACACAGATGAGTAGAAAGAGCTTGGATAAAGACATTAGGAGAATGGAGTCAAAGAGTCTAGACCGAGTGTAGAATCACTTTACTATTTGACTTTTGCTGGAATGAATGTAGTTTGAAGTAGTGCATTATTAATAAAAAGAAAATGACTTCTTTACCTAGTTAGTGTTTAAAAAGATCTCTTTGTACCCAGATGGGAAAGGGGGAGGGGCTGCCCCTGCGGACCCTTCTATATACCAGGTCCACTTCTTCTATGCTTTTTCCCTCTGCACTAAAGAAATGGGCACATGTTTATAATGTTTACTCTTCAACAGCAAAGAAAAGTCCTTATTCACCCTTTAGTAGGCCCTTCATGAGAATGGACAGGCTATAGAGTCAACAGAGATCAAAGAAGATATTCACTACATTGGATCTTGAGTTTCTCCTGCAACTCCTATAATTCAGTCACCAAGGGAGTGTAATGTGTGGTGAGAGCAAGCAAAGGCTCTACAGTGAGATGAGCTCTGTTTAAAACTCAGTCCAGCCACCTTTAGTTACTATCTTTGGGTAAAGCTCCTCTCTCTTTGCTTTAGTTTCTTCATCTGTAAAATGGGGAACATGTTTTTCCCTTTAAACGATTGAGAATTAAATGAGTTACTATGTGTAAAGTTATTAGAACATTGCTTGAGACATGGCAAACATGCCAATGATAGTGACTATTACTATATTTATATTCTAGGAAGTCAAGCATATGCAAGAGGTGTGGAGCTCATCATTCTAAAGATTACTCAGCAAGCGTAACTGCAATATGGTGTAGTTGAGTGTTCATAGTGTGCTAGACTTTAGGCTACTGGAGACACAGTGCCTGCTTATAATGAGCTTCAGTCTATTTCACTGACTGAAATTGGATTTTCTTGATCCAGTATGTTCAGCCTACTGAATTAAATTCCCTCTGACCCACAGGAGGATGTTGACAAAGCCGTGAAGGCCGCAAGACAGGCTTTTCAGATCGGCTCTCCATGGCGTACTATGGATGCTTCAGAGAGGGGACGACTGTTGTACAAGCTGGCTGATTTAATCGAAAGAGATCGTCTCTTGCTGGCAGTGAGTATAAACCAAACTGGATAATGAGATAGAGTTCTCAAAAGCATTTATTGTTTGAATTGGCAAGTTGTTTTAGTTTTAGTGATCACTACTGCTCTCTCCAAACAAAATGAAAATACTTTATCTCCCAGCTCTTGTGTAGGACTCTGACCATTGAGTTTATTCCCAAATATTCATCTGTACTGCAGTTCTGGGTGATGTTAATTTCTGCTCCCACAATAGATTCCACTGTCTAAATGTTGTCAAACCCCAAGTTAAACCAAATTAAAGAAATTTATTTCCTTTAGTTTACAACTTCTTCTCAAATCCTTTGACAAGGTCACGTGCAGTTTGAATCTCATGGAATGATGTACTGGGTTTCTTAAAGTACTTGACTAGTGAACACTTTTAGGTGAAAACTCATCATTTGTGAAAGGTGCCCAAAATATTTCTCTAAAATAAATCTTTCTCTTTTTAGAGAAATGCATATCCAATAGCCAAGGTATTTAATAAATGGCTATTTTCCCCCTCCCTGAAATGTGTGTTCACAATGATCATAATTAAATGAAGTTCTTTTTACAGGTGAAAAAGGTAAAGATTAAAGAAAAAAATTCAATCATTTGTGTGTCTACAAAAATTGTTTTTACTTTGTTTTTTTAATTTATATTTTAACAGTTAGATAAGTCAGTGGGTAATATCCTTGTGAAGGGTATTTCCTTGTTTTTTGTCTTCTCAGTTGGGCATTATAGTGAAGCCAATTTAACCAAAACCAATACCAAAATCAGATTCCACAGGAAATTTTTATTACTTTTAGAATCTTAAAGTGGCTGTTGCAGACAAGTCTGCTTTAAAAAAAACAACATTAGCAATTATAGTTAATAAAATAACCATTTATTACTCAATTGGTGATTCAGCATAATTCAAAATATGCAAAAATATGGAACCAGAAGCTATGAGCAATAAAACTATATCAACCAAAATGGCCTCTAGGAAGAAAGCATAATTTACTTAAACTTGGCTTCTCTCATTTATATGATCTGCTGACTGCCCATCAGCATAAGGTCCTATGGGGGAAAAAAGTACAATCATAGAAAAATTATGTCCGATTAAATTTTGAGATGGTAGACAGTGTAACACAGAGACAGGACAGCTTCAACAGTTTAACACCGGGATATTCCTGCCAGGTACTCACCCCAGCAGAACAATATATCCCAAAGAGCTCTTTAAAGTTCTGCTTAAGAAGAGAAGGAAAAGAGGAGATTGGTCATTCTATAATGAACAGGGCACTAAACTAGAAAATTTTGAACTTCATAGACCATTCAAATGATGATTATGATAATAATGGCAAAACTGGGAGTTTCATCATTAAAAATTGTGCTGAGGAAAATTATGAATGAAAAGTCCAGGTGTTACTTAAGTTTGTATATCCAAATTGAATGCAAAAATTAAAAATGATTATTAAGGCATCATTAATAGTCACTGACACTAAATTGTCACACAGAGTTGGATTACACAGCAAGTGAAATCTTGGTGAAACTCTGATCTGACTAAAACTGGGTATCATTCTCACCTGCTGTGCATATATCAAATTGTGACTGATTCCTAGAAAGTTTGTTAGCTGTTAGGACATTCAAAATGAGATTAAAAAGCACTAGTCTTTAGAAACCAGAATCTTACAACCCTTTGTACCCAGATCTTGCTATGTGACCTCCAGGAAGTCATTTTAACTTTTTTTTTGGTCTCTTTTTTAAAAAAGAGGAGGTTAGACAAGATGACATAACATTTCTTCTATGTGCAAAATTCTCTGGCACATGATTATTCATAATACATGCTATATATTTTGTTCAAATTAAAATTTTTACAGAATTTTAGATTTGGAGTTTGATTTGTCTTTCAGACAATGGAAGCAATGAATGGTGGAAAACTATTTTCCAATGCATATCTGATGGATTTAGGAGCCTGCATAAAAACATTACGCTACTATGCAGGCTGGGCCGACAAGATCCAGGGCCGTACAATACCAGCTGGTGAGTAGCTTTGGGCAACCACTAGCGGTGGGAGTAGCAGTGAGGAGATTACTATAGAGCTCAATAATTTTAAACTCTCCCTTTTAAAGATGTCAACCCAGTAAAACAAAATTTTTTTCCCCTAGATTTTGAAACAACACAGCTCTGAACCTGTAAGTTCTGTTAAGATTCATCAAATGGCTTTTTTAGTTTTTATTTCTTTGCTGCCAAGAAGACTCAGACCCAAGTAACCTTGGATGTGAGCTCCCACAAATGGCTTTTAAAGTTGTTTCAGCATAATCATGCAGAAGATAACATTATGCATATTTTAGAAAATATTAAAGTAAGAACATGCTTATGGTCACAATTACTGATTTGAGGCAATTGTCTCTCTAAGCCCCAAACTTTGTAAAGCCGGCCTCTGAAATTTCTTTGGGTTTATTCCAATAACGACATTTTTACCCTTCTATAATGTAATTATTTATGCCTCTTTGCATGTCCAGGATGAGTTAGTTGTGATCATCTGTGCCAGATCAAACTCACTACAGATAGACCAGACTGATTAAAGAAACTAATTCATGTTGATTTGTTTCAAATAGCTTCAAAGAAAGAAGGAACTGTGTTTATAGCCTGAGTTAACGATTTATGTGCATGAACATGTATGTATGTAGTGGAATATGTGCAAACTTGGGTAGAAATATGAAAAACACTTTATATGAAATATGAAAAAGATTAACTTTGGGAAATAGTATTGGTAGAATTTAATTCATGTAACCGTATTGACTTGAGGAATACAGCACCCTCCAGCACTGGTCCTGATGTACATTTCCAATCTACTTGGAACATCCACTAGGTCAGAAGGGGTAACCAGAAAGTGAGAAGAGGAGAGTGAAACTATGGTTGTACCAAGAAATGTGACTGTTTTAATGACTATCTCACTTTATTCTGGAACAAAATGGTAGAAGCCATTTAAAGCACAAATAGATCTTGATAAAGAGTTCTTGCTCAAGCCAAAGGCTTCTGTGGGAAACTGCCAGAGCCAGCTGGCAACGTGCGGCACCTGGAGTTAGGGGGCGAGGCTGAGAAATGAAGAGACAACAAGCCATGGGGACGGGAGGACGGTGTCCTTGATGACTGCGTTGCCGAGTTTATTTCAGTTGCTATATTTATACAGATAAGAACAAAGGAGAAGTGAAATGCAATGGATACATGTCTTCGTTAAACCAGAAAACAAAACAGTTCTTGTCTTTTTCTCAACCGTGCGTCATTTTGATAGCCTTTTCCCTTGCTTAAGCAGTTTTCTAGTCTACAACTTAACTTTCTTCTGATATCAATAAAGCTACAAATACTCAACTATGATTACTCAGACAGTTCAAGGAAAAGAGCACCCAAGAGTGATTAACAATCCTGGGAAAGGAATGTGCAGGGCTTCAGGGGGGCTATAAGCTATGAGGGCTACGTGCTCAGGATTACTTCAGTGACTTTCTATAACTGCTACTGCTATCTCCAGCACCCTCCGTGAGCTGGAAGAAAGGCCAAGAATGTCAGAGCTCTGAGTCAAGGCGCCAGGTGCTATGTCTCAAAGACCCCAGTTTTCCAGGCAGCAACCGCACTTTAACTCTCCCGTGTCCAGGACAGCTCCTGAAAGGAAACAAAACAGAACTGAACAGAAAACACAGTATAACTCTCAGAAGGACCACATTAAACTTTGAAGCACATGAATCACTCAAATCTAGATTGAAAAGAAATGTCTTTTATTTCGGAATTTTGTTTCCATGAATTAAGAGAATTTACTTTTTTGTTTGGTAGGCAAACAGAAAACAACATTTTAGAACAAGTGAGTAGGAAAGGATTATTAATTATAGAGAAATTTTTAAAACTATCTTATTTTTTAATTTTACTAGTTTTTAAATTGTTATATTTTTGAAAAAAAGGTTACTATTACTGATAGAGCTGCCATAAACACATCTGAATGTGGTTCTTAACTGGAGACCTCTTCCTTTCTTCCTCCCTCTTTTTTTTTTAATTAAATTTTGAGAGGAAGGATAGTTTAGCAATCAGCTCTCTTAGATGATGAGAGACAGAATTAATTATCTTTCATATTGTTTCCAATTTTATGTTTTGCTTTCACCTAACTCAATTTTATGGTTCCTGTCATTTCAATTATGATGTGAGGGCTCCATTTTCATTTGTGAACAGTTGGAGATGTGTTTAGTATTTTAATTTTTGTCTTTCCTATTCGCTCATATCAGCCCCAAACCACCATTCTATGAATGATGAGTACATTTGTCTATATATAATTATGTGTGTTTTTCACTTTCTAGATGGAAACATTTTTACTTATACAAGGCATGAACCTATTGGTGTATGTGGCCAAATCATTCCTGTAAGTTGTTCTTCTATATAACTCTAATTTTTTGAAAAAAGAATTCTAATTTTATTAGATTAATAATGAAGCTTCCTACAACACAAATAGATTCCTATATATTTGTTTTTATTTATTTTTGTAATTTTTAATTTCAGAATATTACAGGGGTACAAATGCTTTGGTAACATAAATTGCCTTTGCATTTTACCAGGCAAAGCTACACAAGCATGCCCATCCCTCAGGTATCCCGCACCATACCCGTTAGGTGTGAATTTATCCATTCCCACCTGCCCCCTCCTACCTGCTCGATCCCCAATGAATGTTACTTTCATATGTGCACATAGGTTTTGATCGATTAGTACCAATGTAATGGTGAGTACATGTGGTTTTTGTTTTTCCATTCTTGTGATCCTTCACTTAGAAGAATAGTCTCTAGTTACAACCAGGTTAATACAAAAGGTATTAGTTCACATTGTTTTATGGCTGAGTACTACTCCATAGTATACATGTACCATATTTTATTAATCCACTCATGTATTGATGGACACTTGGGTTGTTTCCACATCTTTGCAATTGTGAATTTTCCTGCTATAAACATTTGAATGCAGATGTCATTTTTACAGAATATCTTTTTTTTTCCTTTGAGAAAGTACCCAGTAGTGGGAATTGTGGGATCAGATGGTAATTCTACTTTTAGTTCTTTGTAGTATCTCCATACTACTTTCCATAGAGGATGCACTAGTTTGCAGTCCCACCAGCAGTGTATGAGTGTTCCTATCTCTCTGCATTCACACCAACATTTGTTTCGGGACTTTTTGGTAAAAGCCATACTCACTGGAGTTAAGTGATATCTCATTGTGGTTTTGATTCGTATTTCCCTGATGATGAGAGATGCTGAGAATTTTTCATGTGTCTGTTGCCATTAGTCTTCTTATATATTTGTTAAATATGGAGTAAATATAGGATTTGTTGAACTGGATCTCTCTGTGACTAAACAACTTAGATGTGAATTAGGTAGTCCAAAAACCTGTCTATATTGTGGCATGCCTCTTGAGAGTATTTCAGTACTATAGTATCGACAGATACTATAATTTCATACTCTATGGGTTGTTTTTTAAAAGTCATTTTATGTCCTCTCTTTAAGAGCCATGTTTTACATGTGTATGGCAAAGTGCTCATCACTGGCACATTTGCAAATCGTCATTTTAGTGAAATGTAGTAGGCTCTATTAGTCTCCAACACTCTTCATCTCCTCATTGAGGCTTCTCATTAAAGACAATACTATCAACCAAAGTGTTCTAATCCCGAAAGATATTTTTAAGTTAAAATGAAAGGAATGATACCAGAGGCATTTAGAACACTGTATGGAGTATATTGTGTCTTAAGATAAGAGGCTCTGATACTCCAAGTTCTTCCTAAAGAAGGTACTATTTTTTAAGTGGAACTTTCAAGATTTCCTTTTAAGCTTAACAAACAGGAGACAATGTAAATGATATCTCTTTAGCTGACATCCTTCCAAAGGCCAAATAAAAACATGGTGAAGTATCTTGAAGTTCTTAGATGAATAAGTGGCTATTATCTTTTACTCCGATGAGATTGAAATGTATCACTATCAACATTTTAATGAAATTCCTCATTAATTCAAAAATTACAGTAACATCTATAAAAACTATGTAACTGCAAATACTAACTAATATATACTGTGTGTCTATGATGAATCAGTCACTGTGTTAAGCTCTTGGCCCATTTTCTTTATTAATCCTCAGGACAACCATCTGAGGTAGAGAGGACCATTATCATCATTTAAAGATGATGCAATTGTACACACAGAGCAAGTAACTTGTGTGACTTCACATAGCTGGTAGTGATTGAGCTGAGCTTTGAAACCAAGCACTTAGTTTCTGGACCCAGCATATCTTTGTCTTTAACAAGATATTTTTCCTAGAAATAAATGCTAATAATGATACAATCAGGTAAATAATTATAATAAATCATCTGTGGGTTTGGAGGAATACTCATACTTTTTAAACACAAATAACTTAATATATGCTTAATGGTAAACCAAACCACACAGTGATATTTATCTTCCTGGTAGAAGAAGAACTCTATTTGACAGCACTTGATTAAATTTTGGAGCCCTCTCTTACTCCTTTCCCAAATCTAGTTTATTTAGTGCATTTTAGCATTTACTAGTTCCTTTTAGCAACAAAGTTAATTAGAACATACCAGATGATTACACAACAATACTACAATTACTTTTTAATATCTGCAAGAGTTATCATGTGAACTTAGATTAACAAATGTGATTTTCAGCAATACAAAGAATCTCTTGTTAATATTGTTTTCTAGTGGAATTTCCCGTTGATCATGCTCATTTGGAAGATAGGCACTGCCCTTAGCTGTGGAAACACAGTAGTTGTCAAACCAGCAGAGCAAACTCCTCTCACTGCACTCCATGTGGCATCCTTAATAAAAGAGGTAAGTCTCCTAAATCAAACTGTGCACAAGAACTTCATTTCATTGAGTGCCACTGCCAACTACATTATTTACAAAAGTCTCCTGTTGAGTGTGGGGATGCATTTAGCATGGGTGCTGGCTGGGATTCCTGGCAATTCACCTAAAGGAGTCTCTGCCTAAATACAGACAGGAAGTCTAATGCAAGGGCTTGGTGTCAGTCACATTGTGATCACTTTTTTGTGTCTTTCGTCCAACTTTTGTGAACATAAATAAATATTGAAATTGATATAGTATTCTTTCAAATTTTGAAATGTTAAGTTGGTTTGTCACTGCCACTAATGGCCTGGTGGTTTCTGCAGATTTGTTCAAATTATTATAGGATATGTGAAGATTGGAGGCTTCTGTGGAAATATGGTTGTTTGTACTCTTGGCCCACATTATTTCTAAACATATCTACCCATAAGTGGACATGTTCATATTCACTTTTCTATTATGGTTTTCCCTGCATTTGTCTTCTTGTTCAAAAGTGGTAAAAGAGCACATGAAACTTATTTTTATCAACTACCTATATTGTGTTAATATACTTCTTTTTTTGCAAACAATTCATTGTTCTTTTGTCTTCATATCCTACCAAAACTTAAAAAAACAACCACCAAACACTAGAAAATTCAATTTAAGAAATCTGAACTAATATCTTAAAAATATTCTGTATTGCAAATTATAAATAGGCAAAAGAGATGTCAAAATGAAACATTTTAATATTTTTATGCAATGAACATGAAATTTTAAGATGCCCTAGTCAGTTCCCACACTTTCTACCCAAATTCTTTAACGGGGCTGAAATCAATCCTGAAGTGCAATCATATAGGGGTTGACTATGCTTATTCAACATTTCACTGATTAAATAATGCCAGTATGGACTCTCACCTCAGCTTTTATGCCCTGAGCAACTGACAACAGCTAGAAACTAAAAATGTGAGATCCCTTTAGC
Source organism: Mirza zaza (assembly GCA_008750895.1). Lineage (NCBI taxonomy): Eukaryota > Metazoa > Chordata > Mammalia > Primates > Cheirogaleidae > Mirza > Mirza zaza. The sequence continues at coordinate 243,612 of VSMD01103347.1, read as the reverse complement.
TTAGTTTTGCTGGTGGTGATAATAAACACATTGATTTCCTTCTAGGTAAGTAATTTACCAAACAGTTTTACTTTCTTTGTGAGTTACTATCATGAAATTTGAGACAGACATCAGTGGAGCAATAATAACCCATAGCCTTACCCTGAGGGAAAATGGGCATTCAGTAATGCAATGCTTGAGGTTATTTTTATGTGGTCTAATAATTACCATAATATATTGTTAATAATATTAATAACAAAAATAATAATAAAGAATAAAACCACTTTGATGAATTTTCCTTTTTTACCTCTCAGGCAGGGTTTCCTCCTGGAGTGGTGAATATTGTTCCTGGTTATGGGCCTACTGCAGGAGCAGCCATCTCTTCTCACATGGATGTAGACAAAGTGGCCTTCACAGGATCGACAGAGGTAATATCTCTTACTCAGCCCAGAAGTTAAGAGAGTCTGTATCTCCAGCTATCAGAAGCATGTTTTATGTAACTGTTTTTGAGCCAATACTTCCTTAAAACAAAAGTTCTTTTTAATGATTTGGTCCCTTATTTTAGCCTTCAGATATATGTATAGAACTTAAGCAGATGTAGTTTGGATGAAATGAAAATACCTATTACAAACCTGGACTGGGGCGAACTATTTTTAATGTATTCTCATTATTTCTGATGAGAAATATGGCTGTTGAAACCTTGTCCTATGATTAGTAAGGTTTACAGCACAAACTGTAAATGAGGCCATAGGTAATTTTTATGAATGAATGTAATGTTATCCTGTAGATTATGAAAATTAAATACTAGATCCTCATCCATAGCTCCTTATTTGGAGCTCTCTCTTCCTTAGATATTGAGAAAGGGAGCCAGAAACTCACATTCCTTCAATGTTACTCTTGGCCTAGCCTAACTTTTCTGTCTGGCTCAAACATGGCAATCCAAAGGTTAAAGAACAGGACCCCAACTGTGAGCACAGTGCAGAGAAGCAGGAGGGAGAGAGAGAAAGACAGAGTCCTGGAAGGTAGACTTTGGGAAAATGGATTCCCAAATTATTGAGATAATTTTATATCCTAATAAAAGAAACAGAGATTATCTGTACCAAAAAAAAATTGCATCATTCTGTTAGATAATATGACATTGTTAGATGCTCAATGCAATAACTACTGTATGCCTTTCATTAGTGTGCAGTGTAAAGGGTGAAGAGTGAACATCAGCCCATCTTAGAAAGCTGCCAAGGCAAGTAAGAAACAAGGCAGGATTTGACAAGTACTAAAATTTTTACAAAGTGTTGTGAGGAGGTTCACAGGAAGGAATAATGATGTCCAAATGGTGCTAGAACTTGCTGTGAGTTTTGAGGATTTGTTACTTTTTTTTTTTTCTTAACTCCCTGGGGATTGAGAAGCAAAAAGAACATTTCAGATATAGAGGTGAGGCTAATTTGATTACTTTATGATCCTAATTAGCCAATCCAATATAAAGAAATATTTATATAGATAACAGAAATGTTGGAAAATCAAATTCTCTTGATCTTTGTATTATTTTTTTAAATTATTATATATATATTTTTAATTTAAGGATATTGTGAGGGTACAAACATTTTGGTTACATTTTATAGCATTGCCTCCATCTAGCGGAAGTTAGAGGAATGCCCTACCCACCCCCCCCACACACACAATGCACACTCTGTCCTATAGTTGTGAGTTTAAAAGGAGATAAATTCATACATATTTTTCTTTGTTTTTCATAGACACCGAGTTGTAAAGGTTTACAGTCTGTAAATCCTTAACTGAGACAGGGGAAGGCCAACCCCACATTCAGGATTTATTGAGAACAAAACAAATGTGAATGTTTAAGACATGGCAATAAATTTTAAAATGGTGAAATCACAGGTTGAAGTCATAGCAGAGAAGGTAAGGGAAGAAAGAAACAAATTCCCCAGCCTGGACCTTCCCCAGCAGGGAATGCATGTAGCTTTCAAGACCTAGAACCACACCTGCTCACTCTCCAGTTCATCTGGACCAGGAGATGCTGTTCCCTGATCCCAACTCTAGCATCACTGCCTGTTTGTCTTGGCTCGTCCCTGAGCCTCTGGTGCATTTGCAGGTGGTGGAAACTTTACCTACCAAAACCACCTCCAAACCCTGAGATAAAAATCTAGGAAATATCTGTGTTCATATTCTGTCTCTATCCCTCCTAGCAGTGTGGCTTCAAAAGTTAAATATCCTTGTTAATTTAGTTTCTTCATCTGTAAAATGGAGACAATAATATCAACCTCACTGAGATACACAGAATAAAACTAAGAGAGGTAATGGGTAGTGAAACACACAGCACCCTACCTAGCACTCAGTATAATTATATGGTTATTTTATGTGTCTGTACTCATTTCCTTTTTCTTTTTCCTCTCCCACTCTTTAATTTCTCACAATAATTGAGAAGGTGTGAGGGAAGAGCTTCCTCTCCCTATAAATTGTCCCCATCTCTGCCATTCTGCCCCATCATTCCTGATTATTCCATGTACCTTTTCATTCTCACGGGCTTTTCATTCACACGTGGTCATAACGTGTTCCAACCTGGCTCCCGCCACACATTCCCTGGCTGGCTTTCTCCTCACCTCTGCAGTTGTAGGAGCTCTCTGAATTTAACAATGCCCGTCTGTGTTCCCATTGGCTGTGATACACAGCTGAAAGAGCCCATGCCTGTGGCCTTTTTACGTGTCTTTCTCTCCCTTGTGGAATATCCACAAAGAAGCTTGTTCATTATTATCTACAGAAACCAGTACGGTGACTGTTTCTAAATGAGTATAAAGAATTAAGTGTGAATACTATGATTTTAGAAGCCACACAGAAAAACCCATCTTAGTTCCAATGCATGGAACTTAGGTCCATGCTCCCTGGTACCTCTTTCTCCCTGGGTTCTCTTTTAGCTTCAGGTTTGTTGCTTGGCAGATATTAGGGAATTTGGCAAATACCATGAAAAAGGCAAACAATAGACTACATCCTTTTGTGGTCATTGTAACAAAGATTCACATTCCATCAACGCTTTTAGCAAGGTAAGAATTTTAATATCCCATGACATTTGTATAAAATAGTACCCTTCTCACATTGTGCAAGACATAATAAGTTATACCCTTTTCATGAGCATTTGCTACTTCTGCCTCACATGGAAAAAAACCACAATATCATAGAATATACTATTTACCCATTGTCTTAATAGTTCTTATCTTTTCTTCATTGCAAACCTCTGAGAAAAATGATGAATCTTTGCGTATTTCCCAAGTAAAGGAAAGAAATCATGAGACAGAAAATGGATGTTTCCTTGCTTGGGCTTAGACTTTTGGGAAAATTCAAGCAAGCCTTTTATTGGCTGCTTAAACTTGTACTAAGCAAAGGTATACACTTTCTTCCTCATCCATACTTCTAACCATTTTTCACACTAGTCTTGATATCTGTAGCTTTTAGAAAAATAATTCTGATTTTACTCTTTCCCAAGATAAAAGTTATCTACTTTAATAAAGTCTCTAAATAAAGAATAAAATAAAATAAAGTTTCTCCAGTAAACCTAAGTTTAAAAAAGGAAAAAAAAATGATGCAGAATGAAATTGGGGAACTCAAAGAGGGAAAGGCAAAGAATGTTATCTAGAATAAAAAAAAATTCTTAACCATCTTAAGTGAAGATTCAACTTTTGAAAGTAGTCCTTAGGAGTATGTTGTAGAAGCAAAATGAGACACAAGATATTACAGACTAGGGTAACCCATGAAGGTCCACTTTTAGTTTATTTTTATTAATCTACTCTTAGGGGTTTGATTTAGAACCATGAAATATTTAAGATGCAAACATTAGATTAATTAATGCTTTATTCCATAATGCAAAGTAGCAGTTCAGTAACCACATAAAATTTGTACACTGCTACCAAGGAGGTCACAATCTGTTTGAGAATTTATGTCTATACGAATAATACAATCTGATGAAGACACTGAAAGAGTCCCCAAGAGGTTCTTGGGAGGCCAGGAGAAGAGAGTCATTTCTACCTAGATCATCAGAAGGATTCAAGGAGAAGCTAAGATATGAGCTGGATCCTATAGAAGAGTAGAATACTGAGGAAGCCCAGCTTGGGGTGGGCATATGATGAGAAGAGAGATGAGATTCAGGAGGTGGTGAATATGCCAGTTGGGTTGGTAGAGTTCTCTGGGTGTCAGTAGAGGCATGAAAAGTCATCATGGATAAGTTGTGATTGGGTCATGATGTGTCTGATCAATCCATAGAGAGATGAAGTTCTTATTAAAATGAAAAATAACCTCCTGGGTAGAGCCAATCAGAATCCGCTCTCATGTTCTCTATCTCTGCTTTCTTACTGATGAGCATTTTTCTGATTTCTTGGTGTCTGCATGCTTGGAGAAGGGAACCTTTTATATCTAAAGGTGACAAATCTTGAAAAATGTCAGGGATTCTTCTAAATTTAATATAACTGTGAAGTTTAACTAGGGCACAAACATCATATAAATTTAAAACACTAAATAAACCTGTCTTCATGAGAGCAGATTAAGCCTTCTTCCTTTGTAATGCTCCATTTCAGGTTGGCAAATTGATCAAAGAAGCTGCTGGGAAAAGCAATCTGAAGAGGGTGACCCTGGAGCTTGGGGGGAAGAGCCCTTGCATCGTGTTTGCTGATGCCGACTGTGAGTATGAGCCACTTTAGCTTTTTGTCCTTTCTGGTGTCCGATAATGCCATTCAATGAAATTAAATTTTACAAAAGAGTTTGCTTTTAACGTCAAAGTATAGGAAATTAATCAGAGTTCAGAATTATTCTTGAACATCTCTTAAATCATCCTAAACTTATAAATCATAAATAAGTTTAATACAAACACAATTTCTTCCTGGTTTGGAATAGATTGCAATTTCCTCACATAAATTCTGGATAATGTAATCATTTGACATTTAGGGGCCATGGTATGGATAAAATTCCATACCTTTAATTATTAATGTCATATTAAGTGTAATAAGATACCCCAGAGACAATTTGCACTGAGTCGTAAAGGGAAGACAGCAGTTTCACACTTGCCATCCTCCTTCTCTCTGGGTCAAATGCTCATTAAATGAAATGTCCAGAGGAAAATCACACCTACTATTTAAATAAATTCTTTGTTTTTTTCCTAGCAAGTATAGTTGAGTTTACATACAAAATCTACAATTATGATGAGACTCTACTACATAGTATTCTAGGTTCATCTGATTATATTACCAAGTAGAATCCCAAAATTACTTCCTAAATAGAAATTAATTAGCAGAAGTAGATGTTCAACTCTTTCTTTCAAAGATCCATTATTTATTTGAGGCCATAAACACAAATGCTTCATGGAATTGGCCTATGTTGCTATTGTGATCTTATTGGAATTTTTTTGGAACATACTACCTTATTAAACATTCTATAAACATGACAAGATTCCCAATTTTTCTAAGGTTTTCTGTAAACCACTCCAACTACAACTTAAGCAAGTGTGATTAGTTTACAAAATAAATAAAATCAGCACCCAGTTCCTATAATGTTGTGTTAAATCTTCAGCATGTAGAAAATTAAAATGCAAAGAAAATTTTATTCTTGTTTAGAATCTTCCTTTTAAGGTACATTCTACTATCTAAAATAAATAGATAAGAATTTATAGGGATAATACATGAAATAATATGATACACTTAATATAGATTTAGAAAATGTCTTTTCTAGAATGAGGTCATAAGTTGGGTGAGTGATTCTGAATATTAGTGGTTTTTTGATGTTTTTTTTTTAGTTGTTTTGGTTTGTTTTGTTTTTTTTCCCCACAAACATCACTTTTCCTTTTGATCAGAGTATTTATGATCTTTTGAGATTATTTAATGCAATAGAGATTTCAGATTTCTTTGTTATCTGGTAAAAACATGAGACCTGATTAGGTCCATTAGACCAAATTAAACAAAGATTAATTTGTTACCAGGCTGTTAAGAAGTAGATTGTATTGAGCCCATGTCTAACTATACAACTCGTAACTTTTTGTTATCACCATATTGCCTCTAAGAAATATATCTATATCTACATACAATATATATAAGCTTTTTTTCTTTAATTTCTTCATGTTTTGGGGGTACAGATGTTTAGATTATATTGTCTTTCCAAGCCCCTCCCAGTCAGAGCTTCAAGCATGTCCATCCCTTCAATAGTGCACATCGCTCTCATTATGTATGTATATACTCATCGTCTCCTCCACCAAGTCTGCCCAATGCCCAGTAAATGTTATCCCTATATGTGCACTTAGGTGTTGATCATAAAAACCAATTTGCTGGTGAGTACATGTGGTGCTTATTTTTCCATTCTTGGGATACTTCACTTAGTAGAATGGGTTCCAACTCTATCCAGGAAAATACAAGATGTGCTATATCACCGTTGTTTCTTATAGTTGAATAGTACTGTATGGTATACATATACCACATTTTATTGATCCACTCATGTATTGATGGGCACATCAGTTGTTTCCACATCTTTGCAGTTATGAATTGTGCTGCTATAAACATTCGAGTGCTGGTTTCTTTTTTATAGGATGTCTTTTGCCCTTTTGGGTAGATGCCCAGTAAGGGAATTGCTGGATCAAATGGTAGATCTACTTGTATATCTTTAAGATATCTCCATATTGCTTTCTACAGAGGTTGCACTAATTTCCAGTCCTACCAACAACATAAGAGTTTTCCCATCTCTCCACATCCATGCCAACAGTTATTGTTTTGGTACTTTTTGATAAAGGCCATTCTCACTAGAGATAAGTGATATCTCACTGTGGTTTTGATTTGCATTTCCCTGATGATTAAGAGATGTTGAGCACTTTTTCATATATTTGTTGGCCATTATTCTGTCTTCTTGTGAAAAATTTCGGTTCATGTCCTTTGCCCACTTTTTGATAGGGTTGTTTGATTTTTCCTTGCTGATTTTCCTTAGTTCTAAATAGATTATAGTTTCAACCCTTTATCAGATATGTAGTATGAGAAAATTTTCTCCCATTCTGTAAGTTGTCTGCTTGCTCTCTTGATAGTTTATTTGGCTGTGCAGAAACTTTTTAATTTGATCAGGTCCCATTTATTTATTTTTGTTGTTACTATGATTGCCTTCGGGGTGTTCCTCACAAATTCTTTGCTTAGGCCAATGTCTATAAGAGTTTTTCCAACATTTTCTTCTAGAATTCTAATAGTTTCACACCTTAGGTTTAAGACAGTTACCCACCGTGAGCTGATTTTTGTGAGAGGTGAAAGGTGTGAATCCTGTTGCAGTATTCCACATGTGGCTATCCAGTTTTCTCAGTAACACTTTTTGAAAAAAAATTCTTTTCAGCAGTGTATGTTTTTGTCTGCTTTGTCAAAGATTAGATAGCTCTATGATGATGATATTATATCTGGGTTCTCAGTTCTGCTCCACTGGTCAATACCCCTGTTCCTGTGCCAATTCTAAGCTGTGTTAGTTATTATAGACTTAAAGTATAGTTTGAAGTCTGGTAAATTGATACTTCTCATTTTGTTTTTATTTCCTTAGGATTGCTTTTGCTATACAGGGTCTTCTCTGGTTTCATACAAAGTGTAAAATTATTTTCTCTATATCTGTGAAAAATGATGTTGGTATTTTAATAGGCATTGCATTGAATTTGTAGATCACTTTGGGTAGTAAAGACATTTTAACAATGTTGATTCTGCCAACCCATGAGCATAGTATGTTTTTCCACCTGTTTATGTCCTCTGCTATTTCCTTCTTCAGTGTTTCATAGTTCTCCCTGTAGAGGTCTTTTACCTCCTTAGTTAAATATATTACTAGGTACTTTATTTTATTTGTTGGTATTGTGAAGGGTATCAAGTCTTTGATTTGGTTCTCACTTTGACTGTTATTGGCGTATAAGAATGCCTCTGATTTGTGTGTGTTGATTTTGTATCCTGAGACTTTACTAAATTCATTTATCAATTCCTGGAGTCTCTTGATTGAATCCTTGGGGTTTTCTAGACCTAATATCATATTATCAGCAAAGAATGAGAGTTTGATCTATTATGCCCCCATTTGAATGCCCTTAATTCCACTATCTTGCATAATTGCTGTAGCAAGGACTTCTAGCCTATGTTGAATAGAAGTCGAGATAGTGGACAACCTTGCCTAGTTACAGTTCTAAATGGGACTGCTTTCAATTTTTCTCCATTCAGTATTATGTTGGCTGTGGGTTTGTCATATATGGCTTATATCATTTTTAGGTAAGCCCTGTCTATGTCTATTTTGTTAATCATTCTTATTACAAAAGAGTGTTGAATTTTGTCAAATGCTTCTTATGCATCTATTGAGAGGATCATATGGCCTTTGTTTTTGCCTCTATTTATATGGTGAATTACATTTATAGAGTTGTGTATGATAAACCATCCATACATCTCTGGGATGAAGCCCACTTGGTCGTGATGAATTATTTTCTTGATAAGGACCTGGATTCGATTTGGTAGGATTTTGTTGAGAATTTTTGCATCTATATTCATACGGGATATTGGTCTGTAGTTTTCTTTTATTGTTGTGTCCTTTCCTGGTTTTGGTACCAGGTTATGTTGGCTTCATAAAATGTGTTGGGGATGATTTGGTCCCTCTTGATGTTGTGGAATAATTTCTGCAGGATAGGAACCAGTTTTTCTTTGTAGGTGTGAATAGGCAGATGGGAAACCATCAAGTTCAGGACTTTTCTTTTTAGGAAGTTTTTTTATTGCTGTTACAATTTTGGCACTTAATATTGGTGTGTTCAGGAATTCTATTTCTTCCTAGTTGAGCCTAGGGAGCCTTCATTTTTCTAAAAATTTGTCTATTTCCTCCACATTTTCCAGTTTGTATGCATAAAGGTTTTGTAGTATTCATAGATTATATCTTTATCTCTGTGGCATCTGTTGTAATATCTCCTTTTTTGTCCCTGATGGAGCTTATTAGATATTTTTCTTTTCTGCTTTTTGTTAGTATAGCCAAAGGAGGGTCAATTTTGTTTATTTTTTCCAGGAACCAACTTTTTTTGTATTAATCTTTCATATAGTTTTCTTGTTGTCTATTTCATTTAGTTCTGATTTGATCTTATTAATTTCACTTCTTTTGCTGGTTTTGGGGTTTGACAGTTCCTCATTTTTCAGCTCTTTGAGTCAATTCATTAGGTTGTCTATTTGTGATCTTTTGTCTTTTGGATATAGACATTTATAGAAATAAACTTTCCTCTCAGGACTGCTTTAGCTTTGTCCCACAGATTTGGTAAACTTGTGTCTCCTTTGTCATTTAGTTGAAAGAATCTTTGGATTTCCATCTTGATTTCTTTGTTTATGAAGTAGTCATTTAGCAGAAGGTCCTTTAGTTTCCATGACTTTGTGTAGAAATGAGGGTTTCTGTTAGTCTTGATTTTTACTTTTATTCCACACTGTGGTCTGAGAAGATACATGGTATGATTTCTAATTTTTTATATTTTTTTGAGACATGGTTTGTGTCCTAGGATGTGGTCAATCTTAGAGAATGTCCCCTGAGCTAATGAGAAGAATGTGTTTTCAGTGGTTCAGGGTAAAATGTCCTGTAAATGTCTGTCAGGCCCATTTGTTCTGGAGTTCTATTTAAATGCATTATTGCTTTGTTAATTTTTTTCTTTGGAGGATCTGTCCTGTGCTGTCAGAGGGTTGTTGAAGTCTCTGGCTATTATGGTGTTGCTATTTATCAATTTGTTTAGATCAAGTACAGTTTGCTTTATGAATCTGGATGTACCGAAGTTGGGTGAATACATATTTGGAATTGTTATGGCTTCTAGATGAACTGTACCCTTCACTATTATATAGTACCCTCTTTGTCATTCATCACTTGTTGATATAAAAACTAAGTTATCTGAAATCAAAACCTCCATGGCAGCCTTCTTTTGGATTCCATTTGCTTGAAATATTGATTTCCATTCCTTTACCTTGAGTCTAAATGCATCCTTGCAGATTAGATGTATTTCCTGAAGACAGCAAATACTTTTTAAGCTATTCAGCCAGTTTATGTCTCTTGAATGGGGAGATCAAGCCATTCATATTTATTGAGAGAACTAATAGATGGGGCAAATTTCTGTTCATACTATTGAGTTGAACTTTGTTTTTTCTCTTGAGCCATTGTGGCATCTGGCCTTTGATGTTTAGCTTTTGAGTGGTTTTAAATTCATGAGTGTTTATGGTGCTGATCCATGTGTAACTCTGTTTTAAGTATTTCTTGGAGGGCTGATCTTGTCTTGGGGAATTCCCTCAGTTTTTGATTATCTGAGAATGACTTTCAGAAAGCACAACCCCAAAGAGAAACACTGGTTCTCTAGCAATGATCATTAACCAAATTCAGAACACTAAAATGACAGAAGAAGAATTTCCAGCATAGATTGTAAGAAAACTCAATGATATGCAAGGAAAATGGATAACCAACACAAAGAAATCATAAACAAAATCCAGGACTTGGAAGAAAAATTCACAAAAAAAAATTGAAATCTTAAAGAAAAATAAAACTGAACTCCTTGGAATGACAATTTATTCCAGGAACTACAAAACACAGTGGAAAGCCTCAAGAACCAGGTAGACCAAAGAGAAGAAAAAATCTCAGGGATTGAAGATAACACCTTCCAATTAAATAAGTCAGTCACAGAGATAGAGCAGAGAAATAAGAGAAAATAGCAAAGCTTATAAGAAATGTGGGATTATGTGAAGAAGCATAACATGAAAGTTATGAACAGATGTGAGGGTGAAGAAGAAAGCACGCAAAGGTTGGATAAGCTATTTGAAGATATAATATAGGAAAATTTCCTAAGCCTTCCTAAAAATCCAGATATCCAGGTACAAGAAACTCAAAGGTCCCCTGGGAGATTCATTGCAAACAGGAAGACACCACAACTTGCAGTCATCTGACTGACCAAAATATCCACCAAAGAGGCCCTCCCACAACCTGTAAGGCAAAAGAAACAAGTAACATACAAAGGAAAGCCCATCTGAATAATGCCAAATTTCTCAACTGAAACCTTACAAGTAGGAAGAGACTGGGGCCCCATTCTCACTATTCTGAAACACAATAATTCCCAGCCTAGAATGTTGTACCCTGCAAAACTAAGTTTTGTATAAAAAGGAAAAACAAGATATAATCTATAGAAAATATCTTTTCTTTGATTTGAATGTCTTCCTTGCAGTGGACAGTGCTGTGGAATGTGCGCACCAAGGAGTATTCTACCACCAGGGCCAGTGTTGTGCGGCCGCAACCAGGCTTTTTGTGGAAGAATCAATATACGATGAGTTTGTTCGGAGGAGTGTAGAGCGAGCTAAGAAGTATGTTCTTGGAAATCCTCTGACTCCAGGAGTAAATCAAGGTCCTCAGGTGAGTATATAATAAAGGGATAGCATTTTCAGGGAACAAGAATAAAGTATCTTCTTCAGGTATAGATTTTATTATTGTTATTTCCCATCTTCTTAGGTAAAAATACTGTGCCAGTTTTGTGATTAAAAACAAATCAATCCCCAATGATAAAGAAATCATTGTGTTTTTGCATTGCCCCATTTTTCTGATTAGAAACAGTGTAAGAACCATACTGGAAAATGAAGTCATGAGGGAAATTAACAAATGGTATAAAGCTCTTGCTTTGCTCAATCTGCACACTTCTTGATTCTCATATACCATTCTCTGTCCAATTCAAAGTTCTTATACTTTCCTATCATTTCTTCCTCAGGATCAATCCTCCATCTCAGTTGCCATCCCATAGATATGCACACCCCAAATCCGCTTCACAGTTCAGTTACTCTGACCCTCTAATGGTACCATGAGTGTCCTAAATGGTCCTGAGTTTCCGGGTTTTTGGCAAACTTCTAATTTTAGTTGTTAAAGCTCAATTATTCCTCTAGGGCTCCTGGTTTTCTTTGAGCCATTATCAATAAAAGTGTCTCTCTTAGCAAAGCTCATCTTTCCCTCTTCCTTGCACAGTTCTCTGTTCATTGTCTGTTATTTAAGCTCCTATACCTTTGGTTCTGAATGTCCTCCTGCCCTTAAAGATCATGCTATAAATTCTTGATTCTCAACTAGGACTAATTTTGCTTGCCACCCTCAGAGGATAATTGTCATGTCTGGAGACATTTCAAGTTATCATGGCTTCAGAGTGAGGAGGGGTCATTCTACTGGCATCTAGTGAGTAGAGGCCAGAAATGCTGCTAAACATCTTACAATGTACAAGAGAGAGTCCCCAAACAAAATTAACTGGCCAAAATGCCAATAGGACTGCTGCTGAGAAATCCTGCTCTAGAGTCTAGACATTAAGCTTTTGAGGATTTATTCTTTCATGCTAATGCTCATACACCATACCATGCTGTTGATTTGAAACCGTACACTATTCTTAACTTTTCTAAGCCACAAATAAATTCAGTGAACTAAAATTTAGTGCACACTGCTATCAGCTAAAACCTGGGATAGTTTCCTGGCAATGCCAAAAGGAACAGGGAGGACATGATCCCTGACCTCATGGAGCGTACATTCTAAGTGAGTTAGAAGAGTATCTTGGACTTTTCTTACCATCCCAGGACATCCAAGTAGAAGAATCTTAGGACTTAGGCAATGCCAAATATTAAAACCTAAAAGCCCTGGAATACCTTCATCAGGAAATGATGTAATTTGTTTTATATTGATCCCATTATTTTTTGCATTTGTTTTTCTTCTTCTTTTTTTATATTTTATGTATTTTTATTTTTTTATTGTTTATTTTATTTTTTTATTCCTTTATATTATGGGAGTACAAATATTGTTAGGGTTACATATCTAGTTTTTTTTAGTTTAATGAGTACATAACAGTAGTTGCCAATTATGATCTTATCTGATAACTTTTCAAATGGATGCCAAGAAATATATTTAATTCAATATGACTTGGTCACCCATTCCATAAAAGAATAGCATTCTAAATTTTCTCTTGTGATTATTACTCTCTCTAAATATCTATGTATCTATCTGTCTAAAAGTAAAACCCTTTGCCATTTGATTGATAGATAGCTGATAGATGATGGATGTATAGATCTGAAAAGAAGAAAGAAGAGAATATCTAAGATACTTAATATTGAACATTGGTCAGGCAATATTTTCCTCCATTAGGGTTCTGCACAATTCAACCAGAGTCTCAAAAATTGGGTTGGAATACCTCATTATTTTTAAGAGAAAGGATTTAATATAGACTTTTAAAAAGTCTTCTTCAGACGTTCGATTCTATAGTAAATAATCCAGTCATCTGATTAATGTAAGACTTTAAGCAATATAAATGAATAATTGACTTTTATCACAGGTTACCATGAGTATGTAGGATAAGAAAGTACATTTGTACTTTGAGAAACAAGACTGAAAACCCTGAAGCTTCTTTACACTTAAATATATTAATCTGTTGTCATGAGCAAGAGATTATGGAGAAGGTACACTCACTCACTGAGCTCTAGCCTGTTGCTTCATCCACTGATGGCTGAGTGAACTGAAGCTTTTTAAAATATAGCTATAGAATTTTCTCATGAAATGTAAAAAAAAAAACAGTTACAGAGAAAATAATCACAACAGAAATTTGTTTTGGAAAAGAAGTGTTTTTTTTAAATTTTGAAGATTACAAACAAAATATTTGGGAGTTGAAACATGCAATATATATACATATATGTATATTCAAATCCTTGTATTGTATGTGTGTTAATATATATATATTTTTTCATCACTTGTACAGTGATTTTTCCTATTTGACTTCATAGACAAAAGTGTGCGTTTCTTTAAAAACTTGGAAAAATCAGTATTTCAATTTGAAAAAGAAGTGATGATATCCATGTAAACTGTATAAACATTGTCAGCTGAATAGCATCTTGTAAGTGTGTAGAAAGGTGGGCGTTTGAGTTACAGGCTGGATTTAAATTCTAAATTTCATGAGACTCTATTTCCTCATCTGTAAAATAGGGATAGCATGACCAAGCTTGTGGGATCATTCTGCAGGAAAATGAGATAATCCACATAATTCTTCCATCAGAGCATTGAGTTTATATGCTCAAGTCTTTGTTAAGTAAATATTACATGTTTCCATTTTCATAGTATGGTGATAATTAGCATACAGATCATGACTTCTTTACTCTCATTGCTCTTGTCGATCTACGGTTTCCAAATAATTTGAGGTATGTGTCAGTGGCTTTACTCAATTTGTCTTTTTCTTCAACCCATCAAGCCTAAGGAATCAAAGAATTTGCATAGCCAAACACATGAAAATGTGTATTCTCAGACTGAAACAACAATATTATCAATATCAATCGTTTCATAGACTAGCCATGAGCCCAAGGCCCACACAGGAGAGAGCTGCTGCTACTCGTAGCACTGAGCAGTGCATGAGGTCCAGAAAGAAGGCTAGTTCACATAAGGTCAATCTGACACCTCCTGAAGAAGGTTTATATTTACACTGAATGGAAGTTACCCGAACCAAACTGCGTGTGTCCCTAAGTATAGCCGAAATGTTTTGTCACTAACTCCAAGTTCCAGCAGAGTGTTCCTCAATCCTTCCTGTGCATCTGAATCATCCAAGGATTCAGTAGGTCTGGGGTGGGGTCTGAGAAGCACATTTTGCTACCAAGTGATTGCAGAGCTGCTGGCTGTAGGACCACATTATCAGTAGCAAGCACTGAAATATGAAGTCCTGTAGTTTTAGAAATTAGTGATCAGCTAAGTTTTCCAACAAACAAATCCTTTCAGCCTCTTTCTCTAGTACATATGCAGGAATTAGATTGTCACTGGGTATCCACTCTGCTCACAGACAGGGAGACATTATGACTTGGGAAACATATCTTGAAAGAAAAACAAAAAAACTCATGTTGAGGACATAGTTAGATTAATATCTAGGAATAGGACAGAGAAGCTTTACAGGGAGATACACAGATCCTTGACTAATTACTAAAACACTAGTGTATCTTAACCAAGCAGAGCCTCTCTAACACTACCTACTTAGTCTGATTGTATTCAATTTAAATATGTCATCTTGTTAAACCCACACTACAACTTCCTTAATCTTCGAGAATTGAAGGAAGGTTTTCATTTTGAAATATTCTATTAAATATGGTGAACTAAAGAGCGTTGAACAACACTGTATCAAATATTGTACCAAATTTTAGAAAGTAGTTTCTGGTTTCAAATAGCACTTAATCTATGAATAGTTAACCATGAGAGCTGGGGCCTGGAAGATTTGCAGAGTCAAAGAAGAATATAAAGAACACTTTCCAAGTAATGAGAAGACACAAGTTAACTGGGAAGAAACTCTACCCCCACCTTAACTCCTGGATCTCCTGTTTTGCCTTTAATCCTTAACCCCCTCTCCTCTTGAGACAGGTATTTTTACCAGTGATTTGGAGACTGAGAATTATGCAATCATTCAACCTCCCAAAGCAAGAATTGAAACAATATGTAACCTTCCCATGCCAGTCATGAGGAAGAGGTGTGTTTTTGGTATTCTCAACCAGAACTCTAGACTCGTTTTTTCTTATAAAAATATTATTTAAAAGATGATTTAAGCTGTGTAATAAATGTCATATATTTAGATGTGGCCCATTTAATGAAGCATCATGGTCACAATCAGGAAAGTCCAGAAATTGGAACTGAACCTACTGAACAGGGACCCACAGGGACCTGAACCAGGAGGATGCCTTAACTGCAGTCAGAATGTGATAGCCAAGGGCACAGACCAGTCCAGCAGAGATGGTTCAGCAGTGGGGAGATCCAAACATAGGCACAGGAGTCTTCTAAGACAAATCTAAAAGCATGTGCTTTCCAACTGCCAAACCCACTTAAACCCAGTATCAAAGTTCTCTTTGTCTCCGTTGACTCCTTTTATTAATATTTTAATTGGGAACACAATTTCTGTGTAAATGTATTAGATTGTTAACAGGCATTTCTTCTAGAGTGAATAAATGACAATTGTGTGAAAGGTTTGCAGTACTGATATCCTTTTTCTTATATAACTGTTAAACAAATAGTAGATATAATTATCCATCTTTAAGGGTTCTTGTCTAAAAAGTCATGAGAAGAAAATATACCCAAAGAATGAATCTGAGCTTCTGTTAGCTGTTTTAATTCTCTGTTTGATTTAATAGCAATATTTTAGCATTTTCAAAATCTCATTAATGGGCCCAGCAATGTGTTGTCTTTACAAGCATTTTTTTTTTTTTTTTTTTGCTTTTTCATGTGATATTTTTCAAACAGATTGACAAGGAACAACATAACAAAATACTTGATCTCATTGAGAGTGGGAAGAAAGAAGGGGCCAAACTGGAATGTGGCGGAGGCCCGTGGGGGAATAAAGGCTACTTTATCCAGCCCACGGTTTTCTCTAATGTTACAGATGACATGCGCATCGCCAAAGAGGAGGTAAATGGGTTCATAGTGTCCTGTTCTTGTCTTGCTTTGTCTGCATGTGTATACACAGAGTGTCCTTTAAGATTCTGCCTTTTTGAATATCTTTCAAAATAAATGTTACTCTTTATTTCTCATAAAGGTTCATTTGTGATCAAGACTAAAAGTAGTAAGGAATCCATTGGGCCAGCCAAAAATTTTCAGCCAAACAGATCAGGATGCTGAACAATTTCTAGGTGCTTCTTTCCCAGAGTTTTAAAGTAAAGGAATAAAATCCTGTCATTTGTGACAATATAAATGAACCTGGAGGACACGGTGCTAAGTGACATGTGCCAGGCACATAAAAAAAAATACAGCATTATCTCTTATATATATGGAATCTAAAAAAGTGAGATTCACAGAAGCAGAGAGAGGAAGAGTGGTCCCCATGGTCTTTGGGGAGTGGGGTGTGAGGGTGGGAGATGTTGGTCAAGTATATAAAAGTTCAGTGAGAAGGAATAAATGCAAGAGATCTTTGTAATGATGGTGACTATAATTAATAACATCTTATGTACTTCACAATCGCTAAGAGAGTAAATTTTAAGAGTTCTTAACACACATAAAAAATAAGTACTTATGTTCTACCTTCTGGTTCCATATCTGCCCTTTGGACTTTTACTATATAACAGCCATCTGTATATTAAAAAATAGGATTCATCCTGATATCACTAACCTCCATGCATGTGCTCTGGGCCCTTTGTTTTTCAGCTGTTAGTCCTCCTAACTTTGTATACTGTAGTTGAAATTTGGAATGTTTATGTGTGTATATATAATATGTAAATTATATATACATATATACATGTATGCGTGTGTATATATGTGCTCACCAAATATTTAACTAAGATATACTAAATTAGGATGAAAGTTTAGTACTGTTGTTTTTGCATATCTTGATTAGATATAAAGGACTAGATAGTAATCCAGATAGAAAAGATTAGGAAAAAGAAACATTTATTATGTTCAAAGAAGAACATAAGAAACATTTATTATGTTCACACATTATTCACAGTCGAACAGCTAACTTGCTACTTCAAAGTGGAAGCCTGGAGCCATGTGCTAAGTTCAATTAAAATTATATAAAATATGAGAACATTTAGTGCAGCAGCTGCTGTATGTCTGGCTCTTGGGTTACAATCTGGTGATTAGATTTACAAACTTACAATGTGCACTCAGCCCCTATTGACAGTTAGCTCCCACCCCTCTAACACTTAAAACAGTGGTGAAAACCAGAAAACCATTTGTCATTTCTGATTTTTGCCTCCTCTCATTCAAAATTCTGGTAACACTCAGAGGAATCCCCTCTTTTATTTAATTTTAATAAATGTCTTATTGAAGTATAATGTAAGTGCATCATTTTAAAGAAAAAGTCCAGCTATCTTTCTCCCGACTGGGACTGATATACACAATATCTTGAGTTTGGGCTCCACTACCTAGAGAGTCTAGCAAAAGTAAGAGTACTTTAGGCTAAAATAAGCAAATTGTGATTTTTTAGTTATTTTCTGAAACGATAGCCATTGCCAATGAACTCAAACTTTGATGGGTACAGGGTGTTTCAGGATTTAAGCTCTTGCAGTAATGAACCATTCTGTTTAGTGTATGTAAAGTGCATAAGACTTGGCTACAAAACAGAATCTGAACAAAAATTCATGTTTTTTTATCTACCTTGATGAATTATGAAAATATCTAAGTACAGTAAAATAGTTAATATTTTAACCAATGATATACTGGTATTTAAAAGACAATTACTATTATCAATCATTGCCTATTCATTTATCCAGAAGAGCAAGCACTGCTTTCTGGAGCTCACTGTTATATGTAGTAACTTGGAAGATGAGGAAAACTCGGGAGAGAATTTTAAATGGCCCTAAATGAAAAAGAAATTCTGAAGTTATTGATTTGATGCACAATTATAAGTTCTTGGAAGCTTTGTTCCAACATAGAAAATGAACATTTCCTTAATTATTTGTGCTATATCTTGTTCCAAAGAGAACTTAACACATGAGCATTACCTATTGTCACCTAATTTCTACAGCTACCTATTTGGATTCTTATACATAGATTTGAGAATAGAAGCAAAATGTTAATCAATTTAAGATAGTTTGTAAAAAGAAAAGATTGTAGTATCATGTGAAATAATTTAGTTTTAACCTATTATTTTGATTTATTTAATCCATTTCTTGTGGTATAGATATTTGGACCAGTGCAGCAAATCATGAAGTTTAAGTCTTTAGATGACCTGATCAAGAGAGCAAACAATACTCACTATGGGTTAGCAGCAGGAATCTTTACCAAAGACCTGGATAAAGCCATAACAGTGTCCTCTGCTCTGCAGGCCGGGTCAGTGTGGTAAGTCAAACCTCAGGAATGTAGCTTTTTCAGTGTTAACCACATTAACAGGTTACCTTACACCTTTTTAGACTTGGATTTTTCATTTGGAAATACATAGCTTGCTACAAAAGCAGTTGCTGCCTTAAAAAACAAAACAAAACCAAAAAAAAAAAAGACAAAGACAAATTTCAGGTTTTTGATTTTGGAAAAACAGAATGTTACATGCCTAATTGATAAAGAAGCTTGTTATAACATTTCCCTGGGTGTCTTCGGAATTCCCAGGCAGGAAAATCTGTACAATTCAGACAGAGGGAACCATATTTTTTATTGCTATATATCTAAGTACAGTAATATAGTTAATATTTCAACCAATGGTATACTGGTATTTAAAAGACAATTACTATTATCGATCATTGCTACATTTGTTTTTATAAGCATCTTTAAACACTTGATGAGACATGACGGAATAAATAGATTGATCATTAAATCCAACCTCTACCAAGACCTCTGTTTAAGTAATTTATTTAACCAATTAATCTGGAAAAAAATGAACCGAGTACTATGATACATATTGCTGTTGCAAAAGAAAATTGAATCTAACCTATTGAGTACACAAACCTCAAGAGAACTGCAAAGCTTGTTGAATATAGGCAGTGAGGAGTAAAAGAATACCCACCCAACAAATTCCTGTCTTCAGCAAACCATATCATCTTTCCTATGGCATATTAGCTATTATATAACTCTAACTTTTATAATTCTAACTATGCCTTCTCAGGGACATGATATACTACTAAAAATGCTATGTACATATACACATATACATATGTGTACCATTATTTTGTTTCTAGGTGACATATATCCGTATACTTCTACATTCTAATTCATAGTGCTACTTTTTTGTTGCAATGAGTATGTCATATAGAAACTAATGGAGTTCTTCAGCTTTCTAAATTTCTAAAATTGCCAAATAAAAGTTATTTGATATGTTAAGTATCATCTATAATAACTTCTTTTCAGGGTGAATTGCTATAGCGTGGTGTGTGCCCAGTGCCCCTTTGGTGGCTTCAAGATGTCTGGAAATGGACGAGAACTGTAAGAATAACTTTTTATTCATATACTTATTTCATAAAAATGGTTTTTACTACTAGGAAATTAATTCACAGTTGCACCTTAAATAAAACCTTCTGTTCTTTCCTGGAGAATTTATACCACCCAATAGCTTATTAAATCTTGGCTGCACCCCATAAGTGCAGAAAGGTGCTGGCAGAAGGGAAATACAATTTATTAAGCTCCTGCTATTCATCAGGGGCTGTATTAAGCACTTTAAAGTATGATTTAAATATTGCTTATTTTTGGAATTCTTTGCTGCTTATATGAATGAAGTCCCTGTGGGAAACATCTCCAGAAAGGAGGTGAAAAGCAAAACATGGTGATTGTAAAAAGTGTGCAAATATAATGACCCTCCAATTATTTGAATATGCCCCTAAATAAGTAAATTAGGTGCCTTATCTTGGAAAACATGAATGTAAGTGGAATTATCCTCATATGTTGAAATATGGTTGATGTAGATTCTAAAATTTTAAATTACCTGAATAAGCTATTTTTGAAATTAAAATATAAACCTGAAAGGAAATTTGATTAAGGAAAACATGTTTTATAGTAGTGAATAGATTGAGAATATTTATACATAAATGTATTTATGAGCCTCCAGTTGTTTTTGAAACTGGGAGATATAGACTTTTTGTAAAAATGTTCACATACATCTGTAAACACAGAAAATAGTGGCAAGATGTTCTGTTAAGTTTATTCAAGTAATTTAACCATTTTATTTAACTAAATTCTCTTACATTTACCCATAAGTTTAAAATTCTTGGAAAAAAAAGATACATCATATACAATCCTGTGGAATCAAACATAGTAAAGCTGCCTATTTGGTAAATAGCAAGTAAAAATAAGTCTTTCTCAGCTTCTAAGGGTCATGCATGAAGTAGCCATGCAGTTAGTTGTTTGTCTTAATAAATCAGCAAAATTACAATTAAACAACATTTGTGGGGAGGCAGTGAAATGGAGGAATGACAGAATGATCTGTCAATATTCTCAACATGCATTCATTAGTACTTACTACAGATAAGGTCCTAGGGACATGACACTATGTTCCATCTTCTACATGGCTGTGGTGGCAGGAGGAATGTGTAAACATATATACAAAATAACTTATACACATTAGATTGAAACTCCATACCTCACGGGGGCAGAGAAGGAGTTTAAGTGCAGAGAAAAGTATTGAAGGACAGGAAATCTGGACAGAACCAGACTTTAGCATTTAGGATGGCATGTCACTGTCACAATTTTGATCTGTCGCACAAGGTCAAGGATTGTGGTGAAGATAGGAGTGGGCAGAGGAAATGGAAGGTCTTTTAAGCTCCTTCCCAAGATTCTAACTCCATTGGAAATTTAGTGGATAAACAATTTAATAGCACTTGACAGAGTAAGAGAAGACCTTACAAAAGACACGGGGCTTCATCTGGGGTAGTAAGAGGGCATTCTTGAATAGAACATTATGTGTGTTATGCTGAAGGGCTAGTGGATTTATGGGGGTGAGAAGTATGATTCAGAGTTCAATATGATATAGATTAAGAAGTCCTGAAGCCAAGAAAATTGTCTGAGATTTTACTTGTAGAGTAATGAAGAGCCATGGGTATGTTTAGAATGATTTGAGGAGATAGCAGCAAAAGATCAACCCATGAAAAAAGTATAAGGTATATCTGAGAAGACATCATTTGAGTCTGACCAACCTGCATTTAAATCCTGACCCCACCACTTGCTAGCTATGCTACCTGCTTCAGGTTGTCCAACTTCTGAGCCTCCATTCCTCATATTGCAAATGGAGACATTACCTTTCCTCTAAGATGGTTATAGCATAATGAATGTCCAATCCTTAGCCTTATAACTGCCACAAACTGGAAACTCAACAAATGGTTTCTTGCTCCCCTGGTTGCTTCTCTTTATAATATCTATTACTGGATAATCCCTTGGGAGAACTAATTTCTTTATACAAAAAGCTGGAACAAAGGATAGAGTACTCTGAAGGTCAGTTAGTTCATTGCTGGCCCAGCTAGCTAACACATTTTCTTGGGAACAGTGAAGATAAAATAATCAAAATGGATGAAACAACTTAAGTAGACACAACTTGTAAATTCTGTTGAATACAGACTTTAAGGTTAAGACATAAGAGAATCAAATAATAGAAGGATCGAAAACAGGAACCAACCATCAATAATTTCTTAAGTGTGAGGAACATAGGTACATATAATGTTCCAGCCTGAGCAGGACACTAATCACACTTATTACTCTCCTGAGAGTTTCAGGTGCCATGTGATTTAAAATACAATGGAAAGGATATTGGTTAAAATCATGGGTTGACTTATCTAACTGTATGAGACAAAATACTTTCCTTTTAATGGGTTTCAGATAACTAAGGCTAAACCCTTTAATTACTTTGAAGAACATGCTCATTGAAGCTTTTAAAACGTATTTTAAAAGCTTACTTGCCCGAAAAATAATCAGTGTAAGAATATTAGGTTACCCAGGAGAAAATGATGCCTTTCTGTAAGCTACACATGCATGAGTGTTGTCATTTTAAGAATATTTTTATATACATGTAATTTGATTCTCCTGTCACAATAATACAGAGTATAACTGAGCCCCAGTCCCTTTAGCTGTCTCTTTAACAAAGGGTATTTCACAGTCAGCTTCTAAAACTGGTAGGTTTCCATAAACCTGATAACAACATAGGAGAGTCAAAATGGACTGACTTGCATTAATTCCTGATCATTTGGGCTGGACTTGAGTTATATGAGCAAATGGTAGGGGACAGAGGAGGTCATAAAAGGGAAAAAACCAACAACTGTGAAACCCCAAGAGCCTGAAGGTAGGCCAATCTGCCCTTGTCTTCTTCCTTAAAAAGAAAACAATCAAGAAAAAAGAAAAAAAATCAGAAAACTTTAGTAAAGGTCAGATGATATTTGCAGAGAATCAAATGAAATTTCTAAAACAACAGCTGCAAAACATTTTGTTTCAAGCCATATTAAAGCCCCTTAGAATGAAAGTTTCACTCCTTCATCATTTCGATGCCAATTGTGTGCACTTGGTAAATTCAAGCTCTGCTTTAGTTTACAGTTTTGTTGTACTACTACGGAGCAATTATATATCACTACCTCTCCTCTTTTACTATATTTATCTTAAAGTGAATTTAGACTAGAAATGACAAAATTCTTATTGGGCTGAATTGTCTTTTGAGTTGATAGAGCTTTTCAAAATCAAGTAGGGTAATGTAAAAAAATGAACAATTTCTACAAAAATCAACCAAGAGTACATGATTTTCTTAGGTTTTTTTTTTTTTTTTTGGCAGAGTCTTGCTCTGTCATCCTGCTAGAATGCAGAGGCATTAAAGCTCACTGCAACATCAAACTACTAGGCTCAAGTGATGTCTTGCCCAACATCCTGAGTAGCTATGACTACAGGCATAAGCCACTGAATCCAGCAACTTTTTCTATTTTTAGTAGACACAGAGGCTGGTCTTGAACACTTGAGCTCAAGCTATCCTCCAGCCTTGGCCTCCCAGAGTACTAGGATTACAGGGTGAGCACCGTGCCCAGCCTACATGGTTATTTGAAATGAAAGAGATCTTAAAAACGTATTTCCGACAAATGGATTTATGTAGTCCAGACACTTTTGGTTGGCTAGCTACTATATAGAATGCTCTGTACACAGAAAATATTTCCCATTGTTCCTAGCCAAATAAGCAAGTACAAACTTATACCAATCACAGACTATAGTACATTTGAACTCTATGCTAAATGATGTTTGTGGGTAATTTTTTTTTTCCTTCTCTCTAGGGGAGAATATGGTCTCCATGAATATACAGAGGTCAAGACAGTCACAGTGAATATCTCTCAGAAGAACTCATAAAAAATCTGCAATAGTGGAGAGCAATTCTTCAAAATCATCTCCTATAGTCACTAACACAGTGGGTTTTCAATACAAAATTGTTCTTTTCATGATTTTCTTAAAATGTAAACTGATCATGAGTGTTAATACTATCCATAGAATACTTGACATGTAGCCTATTCTGAATGATTAGCTTTATGATATGTGACCCCAAGTCCTATCCTAAATAAAAAAAATAGATTTGGATGCCAAATCTCTGAAGCTCTGTCATAGTCATGTGCTTTATTTTGTAGCTACTTGTCCAGGATAATCATTTCATAGAAGAGGACCAGTTGTCATTTAGCTTCTTTCCCTTAAGGACTCCTTAATGTACTTAACATCCACGTTAACTGCAGACCAAGTTGCTCTGTTCCTAGGAGATATGAAGTCATTGGAGTGTCTTGAAATGTTTCCTTGATGTATGTCTGTTTGTCTAATGAAGTGATGCCCGAAATACTTAGCTGTAAGCTGAATGTGAAGCTTAATAAAAACAATTTTGCATGACTCTTGTTCAGTTTGAATTTTTTTTTAAGTAGAAGTTTTGGTTATGGTGATTTATTCTTCTTGTCACTCAAAAACAGCATTCAATTGAACATAAAGATACATTTAAAATAAAAGTCCAACCCACCAATTCTCAAATGGGTAAAGAAATATTTTATTTTCCAGAGGAATTCTTGATATCAATGGCACACATTTGAGCTAGTTGCCATCAGTCCTTCACTAAGCATTTATTGAGTTCCTACAAAGTTCTGAGCTGGGCACTATGTTAGGTGTTGTAGAAAATAGGTGAATAGTGAATGGTCCCTCATGTCAAGGTGCTTTAATTTAATGAAGAACAAAGATAATCTCTGCCTCCAAATAAAGGAGGGGACATAAAATAGAAGTGAGGATTCTGGAAACCATAAGAGTGCCGTAACATGACAAATGCATAGTGATGAAGTCTGAGAGAATTGGAATGGCCTCATTTAGAAAATTTGGTTAGATGTGAACTTTAATGATGAGCAGATTTGCCGTTAGTAAGAGGGAAAGAGGTTTTACAACTTAATCTCTCGGGGCATGGTCCATTGAAAAATAATTTGAAGAAATTCTATGCAATATGTTTTCCTTTCTTGAAGTTTCAAATTGCACATTGGCAACATATTCTAGGACCAGGTTCTGAGAAGTCCTACAACCTATTTAGTTTTGTTTTAATACAGTTTTTTTCCCCAAATTTATTTTAGCAGAGACATTACCTTCCCCTGACCTCCTATCCTCTTTTACCACCAATTATCATTGAGAAATCTGTGTTGAAAAATGCTGTTTCCTTCAATGAGGGAGCACTTAGGGTTTTAGGGAGAGATCTGATATCAAAAGGGAACATCTGGAAAAATGGCCTCCATGTAAAACTAACCATGATTACACACTGCTGCTCTTAGAACAAAGAGAGGCTGTTTGTGTTGTCATCCAACCATGCAGGAACTGCCTTAGGCCCAAGTCAAATCAAGTGAATGTTTGCATATTACTGTACATATTCTAAAATGTTTTGAGTTTAGCAATTTAGGGAAACATTTTTTTTCAGATTCAGATTTTATATAAATAAATGTTTACCATTTTACATTAACAGATACCCCAGCTACACTGTTGTTTAGACATGCTCCTCTCTACCACAATCAAGTTTAGTGATGTAAGAATAAATGAAACTCATTAGCTGCTTAGACTTGTCATAATTTCAACTTCAATTTTGAGAGTTTCTCAAAATTGTGTAGGCCTATAAGATTTGCAATTTGAACCCCTTTGTGAAAGGTGGATCATAATTATTATTTGAAAACTGTAGCAACCAAAGTATTGGGCGGAACTGAAAGGTTTTTAGAATTGAAATGGGAAAATATCCAAATACAGAGGAGGGTTGTGTTTTCCTAAAATAAGATAGTGCCATTTTTAAAAGATATTTCTAAAAGTCGTGTTTAAAACCCTATGCAAATAAATTAATAGCTAGACAACAAATTAATATTGTAATGACATCCAAACAGAACATTTTTTAAATTTATAACAAAAAGGGCTAAGCGCAGAATAAGACAAAAGCCAGAAGCAAGTTTAAATATTTGAAAATTAAATCTTCATTTTATAATAAGACATTACAGGATTAAACAGAAAATATATGATTTATATTGGCTCGTCCTGAGCCTGTAGACATTATTTGTATTCCATTATTTGTATTAAGACCATGTTGGCAATAATTCTTAAAACCTTGAAAATTAAAGGGTATCTTATTAATTAACCCATGTATTATAGGAAATACAGGTCAGAAATTTTATCATGAAGAATTCCATTTTACAGTTTTAAATATCTAACTGTTCTCATGTCCCCATGTCAAGAAGTATTTTGAGCTCCAGGAAAACCAAACTATGTGACAGAAGTTGGAATTCACTGTCAGGCAGAGATAATGTCAGATTTCAGATAGACCTTCTCTAAATGGCTACTGGGATTTTTACTTTTTTTTTTTCCTGTTTCCTTCCTCCTTTTTTAGTTTCTTATTAGGATACATACTTCTGGATTTTTTTGAAACATCCAAGAAGAAATGGGGGGGAGGAGAGAGTGTTTTCTTAAATTCTTGTAACCAACTCAAAATAGAGGCAACTCAAGGTAGGGAATTTTACCCATTTCTTCACATAATTTGGGAGGGAGTGATGAACTCAAAAGGTCTTTTCCCTTGGTGATGGATGTAACTTTTGAGTATCTAATTTCACTTGGATGTTTAAAAGTGCAATTGGACATGTGTAACATCAACTAGACATATTTGTTCAGGTGGCTTTCTCAGAGCATGCTAAATAACCAGGTTACATTTTTACATAAAATGTATAATATATTTATACAAATATAACCCAAAGAAAGTTAAATACTATTTTATATTTGACAAGACTTTCTATATGGTTTTAATATACCAAATAAGGTTGATATATCTCTCTTGGACTTCTAGTTAAAAGGACTAAATATAGGACTTCTAGTTAAAAGGACTTGTAGGTTAAAAAGGGCTGAATTTAGAATTTTGTTTTTACAAAGTCTGTCAAATACTAATGGTTTAAGACATTTTTTCAAAATAGAGTCACAAGTCACTGTAAAATAATGGTCATTGATTTAGTCAAGAGTGATAGTCATCTAAAGGCTTTAAAGGCAATAGAGGAAGTTATATAGGTATAAACCTTAACTCCTTTAAAGTTGTTTTTCTAATTAGTCATAAAATAAAGACAATGCATGAATTATCTTAATAAGAATAAAATCTGTGTTTCTTTTAGGCCATTTACCCAAAAGGTAAAGGAAAACCTTCTGTAGTATGTAGCATTGTTTTTTTGTTTGCTTTTTATGGTGAACCCATTTAGATAACTTGGAAGTTAAACCTGATGAAAAAGGCACTTGAATTAATCAGACACAGCAAGGGTGTGTCTAGAGTCATGACTGTGCATTATATTATAGAGCAATGTGAATAAGAGAAACTACCGTGTTTCCCCAAAAGTAATACCTACTCATAAAATAAGCTCTAGAAGGATTCCTAAGCATTTGCACAATATAAGCTCTACCCCGAAAATAAGACCTAGTGATGGACGTGGCTACACAGTGTATCTGCACAACTCATCCATTTCATAGAAGAGTGCTATAGAGGATGACAGCCCTTCTCATTTTCCCCGTGAGAGCTCTATTGCTTGCCATGACAGATTGGGGCCAATGGTTCTAAAGGAAATAGAGTTGCAAGAAATTCAGGATGGAATTCGGGATTTGGAGAGTTAGGATGATGTTCCAGAAGAAGACGACTTAACTATATTTGAATAAATGTAGATTGTTGTACTGTACTTAAAAAAATAACACATCCCCTGAAAATAAGCCCTAGGGTGTCTTCTTGAGGAAAAATAAATATAAGACCCTGTCTTACTTTTGGGGAAACATGGTAGTACCTTGAATATGGGAACAAATGACTCTTAGAAACACCATAAGAAGCTTCCTGACCATATTAAATAATTTAGACATATCAAGAAAGGTTAAGAGTGTATTATTAAGTTATATTGGAGGAAAACATTGTTTTATTAAACATTTGAGATAAAATATTCTATTTTCAATCCATAACTACAAACTTAGAACTAGAAGGGAAAAAATTATAGCTTCTGATGAATAATTAAAGGTGAGAGTTACCATCCTAGCCTTTTTACAGGGAGAAAAATATGAAATCAGTAAGACATAGAAGAAGTTTAAATTTTAAGATAAATTTTTAATTAAAAACAGGTTATAGAATTAAAATTAATACATCATGTTATTTCATTAAGAGCAAATTAATATTTTTAAAAAACTTTGTTGTTGTAACCAAAAATTTTCCTTTGTAATTATAACCAACTTGATCACATACAAAATTCCTTCCTAAATTCCTTCCTTCTATGAGCCTTATCTCAACTTTCCCAGACCATTGCTTTCTGTTTTATCCTAAATTCCCCTTTTCTTAAATAACCAGTTATTTTATTTTAGGACAAAAGTTTACAAAATCATATACCTTCTTATACAATATTATTCTCCTTTCTGTTTAACATTTCTTACCAAAAATATATTTCTACATTCATAGCCTTTTTACATCTCTTTTCTCTTACTTCAATAGTTCTTTTATATCTTGTTTTTATTTTCTTTCTAAATCTATGTTTTGAATTAACTTTTAAATAATCTCTGAATTAGACAAAATTATATATATATGATCTTTAAATAAGCACAAATTTTATACCTCTTTGTTATGTACTTGTATGAAATATTGTATATATGGCATCTCATCCCATTTACCTGACCTTACACAAAATAATTCCAGTTGTAAGATAGTATAATAATATAAAGGTCCATTCAACAGCCACTTCTCCTCACACTCTAGCATGTATGTGGACCAAGCAGTATTATAATAAAACATTATTCTCCTTTTAGACATAGGCTTATAGCTAAAAGTTGACCATTCAGCTAACATTCACCCTAAGGGACTAGTGGATGGAATAGAAATGGAGCCTCTCATGTTGAAACAAAACTCACAAACAATGAAAACAAACATGAGTTGACAGGTAGACAGTACACGGAATTCCCAATGAAAGCAATCTCAGTGGCAAGGCCTACAAAATGGGAGCAGCACAAAAGAGAATGAGTTCTCCTAACCCTATAAAGGGACAAAACCCTTGGGTTCCCTTGTTGCATTCAGTGGTGCCTTCTACACCAGTGGCAGCACAAATGCCCTATCACAGGGCTGGAAGGTTCAAAACCTTCCCCAAATGGGTGGAATCAAGGGTCTCAGTGTGCACACTGGGGAACTCACCTGAAGAGCCAAGGTGTTGTGACTTTTCCAAAATCCATTTCCTTTACCTCAGTAAGCTTCAGGCTTCCAGGCATTGTGTGCAAGTCAGAGAGGGATAAACGGGAGTTGCCCACGGCTAAACAGGCTCCAACAAAGAATTATCTGCCACCCAAATTTCCATATTACCGAAGTAGAGAAACATAGCTTTAAAGGGAAGAAGTTGGGAAAGATGGCATTGATAGACATATGCCATTCATTTTTACTTT
Source organism: Mirza zaza (assembly GCA_008750895.1). Taxonomy (NCBI): domain Eukaryota; kingdom Metazoa; phylum Chordata; class Mammalia; order Primates; family Cheirogaleidae; genus Mirza; species Mirza zaza. Next base: position 214,332 of record VSMD01103347.1, on the reverse strand, counting down.
AACTACCAAGTTTTTCACCCTCTATGTAAGTTTGGCCTTCTTCATGGAGCCTTTCATAATGAATCTCAGCCAGAACAATCCATCAGCTCCTTTCATCAGACTTCAGAGAAGTTCTATTAATGTCATAGCAACAATTGTTATAATGGCAACAATATTAATAACGTTGCTGTTATAATCATTATTATCTCCACTGAATGCCAAACATTTTGTATACTCATTTATTCTAAAATTTTTAAATAAATAGCTACCATGTATAAGGAAAGTACTCAGACACAGGACCACAAAGATCCAGAAGACAAGTTTCCTGTTCTCAAAGAACCTACAGTCCAAGGCTAGATGGTCCAATAGTTTGCTAGGGCTGCAGCAACAAAGTGCCACAAACTGGGTGACTCAAACAACAGAAATTTACTGTCCCACAGTTCTGGAGGCTGGAAGTTCAAGATCAAGGTGTGGGCAGGGTTGATGCCTTCTGAGGGCTGTGAGGGAAACCCTGTTCCAGGCCCCACTCATAGCACCTGGTGGTTTCCTGGCAATCTTATGGGCTCTTTGGCTTGTAAAAGCATCACCCCAATATTTGCATTCATCTGAGGACAAAGTCATATTGGATTAGGACCCACCCTAATACCTCATCTAAACTGAACCATTAATAACTATATCTGCAATGGGCCTATTTCCAAAGAAAGTCACATTCTGAGGTACTAGGGTTAGAACTTCAACATATGAATTTTGGAGGGGGCACACAATTTTCATTTGATTCATTTTTTAAAAGTTAACATGATGGCCTCTTTCATCCTTAAAGATATTTAGAGAGCTAACAAACTTCATCATTTTGGAAAAAAAAATGAATCATCTTTCCTATAAAATTCAGTATTTCATAAAAGTGCACAGGGATAGTTTGTCATGAATGTGAAGTGTTCAAAGGTGGCTGTGGCTGGAAATATTTCATTGCAATAGGTAAGTTTTAAATACCCTGTATGCAAATGCAAGTCTAAAGTCACAAATTGTTGAAAGAAGACAAGTTTTCAAGAGTAATCATGCTCAACGACCTTGATTTCCCTATATTTCAGGTATCCCCTATAATCTCCCACAATCTCCAGAGAGATTTTGTACTAAATACAATGAAATTATAATCACTTTGGGGCTTTACCTGCCAGACATAATCCAAGTAAAACACATTTGTATGAGGCAGCCAAGCATATGACTTTAGTGTACTCATAATGGGATTCCTCTTGGTCTATAAATTGGTAGGCACAGCCAGAGGGATTATGTAAATAACCAAGAGAATGAAATGCAATGCAGAGGGTGTTAATCTATCCCTCAGCACTGCAAAACAAGAGATAGCAGGTACCTGGCACTAATCTCAACCGAAGTGAGGTGCCTAAAAATGGAAACACAGTTACTTTAAATTCTCATGTTCCTACTGGGAACTTATTCTACATAGTCATATTAAACGACCTCCTCCAAATCTACAGCCAGAGAGTTTTAGAATCATTCTGTATTTTTCTGCCCAGACGTCCTTTGGAACAAACTTTAGGTTTCTGCATCCTGGTAATTAACCACGTAGTGTGTTCTGTCTTCATACCAAATTTTTAAAACCCTGTTATGAACCTAGTACACCAAGAGTTTGTTTTGTGGCATCATCTCCTAGGACCACGATAGGTGTTATTTATATATTTAATAATTATTTATTGAATACACCTACTCTAAGCCATGTGCTATGTTAGTATCTGGGGATACGGTGTTAACGGGACACAGTTCTGTCACAGGAAAGTGGATATGACAGTATGACAGATTCATGAACACCTCATCATCCAAGCGCAATAGGGAGACACTGAGTAGGCTTTAGCATTAGTAGTGAGGTGACAGCTAGATTTGTGTTACACGAGGATTGGTCTGACTGTGTGGAGAAAAGATTAGAAGGGCCAAGATTGGCAGGATACTTAGTGATCTATTCCAGCGTTTTCTTGCCCTTGTATGTAATTCTAAAGCGCAGTGCCTAGGACATGTAGATGCTCAGAAATATGTGATGAAATATTATTTAAAATAATTTCCTTTTATACTATACAGTCTAGTATGAATATAAAAAACAATAGAAATCCTTCTAGAAAGAGAAATATTGTTCGCTTTCTTTTAATGCTAAATAGCTTTAGTTAGGTAAGTCAATTATCTCAGTAATACATTGTCACCAAGTATTAAATTAGGGTGGAGGAGGGAGTTTTTTAATGAATAACTTTGATCTTATCTATGAACTTTAGCATCAAATTAATATAACCCCAATCTTTAAACAGCGATTTAGCACTTTATGCATGGCTTTTCTCAATGATACAAAGGTGAATGTTTTTCACCAGCAAGCAGTTATCTCTTATCTTACATTACTACATTTATGTAATCAGTCCTCCTCCCAACTTCTCTCCAAATGCAGTGTCATTAACGTGATGACTAATTGCAAAGATATTTGTTTGCAGATTTACTGCCCACATATCCAACATGTAAAAATCCAGCGACTATCTGAAGCTTGACTTTGATATAGATTGCTTCTGAGGAAGCCGAAAGCTGCTTTACTCCAACTGCTATTATCAACACAAGCTGACCATCAGTGATTTTATCAGCAACTCAGTGTGGGGATGAGGTCTATTTATCTATTCGTATTATATTTAATAGAGAACACTCAAGTCAGTTATTCCTTAACTACTTGCAGGCAAAATAATTTAATTTTGGGGGGCAGAAAAACCCTATGCTTGTTTTTAATTTGCTCTCTCTACATATATAATTTGAGTCAGATCATTATCATCAGTGGCAAATCAGTAACATAGCGAGCAGCTTGAGAATATACAGTGCAACTGGATCACGCAGGGCGAAGCTTGGCAGTCAGGCTCAGCTAGTCCACAGCATCCTTTCCCCATTGGGAACACAAGGACTGGGGGTCAGGGTGCCTCCCCTTGTCTGGGTTCACCTTGCTGACTTTTGTGGGGCTGAAACTTGAACCCTGACTCAAATCAGGTCTCTCTCTGCTTGGTCCAGTATCTTAATTTTATGTTAGAGTTTTCCAAATTGGAGCTATTAATAGATTTATAAAAAAAATCACTCATAAGGGATATCTTTACATTTTGTACTGATTTTTATATCTATTGCAGTCATTGATCTCTATGAACCATATTTTAGTTTAGTCCCACTCTTTGCTTCCAACTGCCAGTAGTTGGCTTGAAATTCACAAATGCTTGTGAATGTTACATATAATTTTGTGTTCCCTAGTAGGTACATGAACTCAAGTCAATTCTTTTGGAACAGTTTTGAGGATAATTGTTAATCATTGACTAACTTTCAAAGGATGCATTATTTGATTAATGAGTAACTCTTGTGATATATTAATCAATGTTTTCAATTAAACCACTTTCTAACCCATAGAATACATCTAAATTAGGGGTGACTTTTTTTTCCTCTCAAAGCTTTTTTTTTATTTTTAAATAGACTGACTTGTTCACAAAAGGCTCAGGAAAAAATACTTTGTTTCACAGTCTCCTAAAATAAAGAGCAAAATGTAGATTTTTTTGACATTATAGAGGAACTCAGGGAAAAGATACATAAAGGCAGATCCTCTACAACTTCAAGATGGGGCTTTGTAGAGTAGGTGGGGTGAAGAATTGAAAAGGGCTTGTGGTTTGAAGTTGAGACTATTCCGAAAACAACCCAATAATCATAAGAATTCTCTTCAGTGAGTGCTATCACTTTAAGACTGGTGGCCAAATGGATCATTATCCAGCCATGGCCACCACAGCCAGATTGAAAAGACACCTGGGCTGAGTGTCCTGCTGATCACCGAGGACTGCCATTCCTCCTTGAAGCCTGTTCCTTTGCACGGGTCTTGCTGTTTCTCTCTCAAAAATGTCTCTCAAAAATAAGTGCCATGCTGATCCGAATGGCACTTATTTCTCAGGGATAATTACTTTCAGTGCCTTTCCTAATTTCTAGCAAGTACTTACTGAGCTGATGTCTGATGTGATATGATATTTATCATGTCATATTTAATATAGTGTATACTTACAATGTCCTATAGCCTATATCATATTATCATGTAAGCATAATTGAAAGAAACTCCAAGAAATGATACTGATTCTACATGTAGTCCATCTAATACATTGCATTCTACTGTATTTTGTTTTTTTAACCACTTCAGTACGGCGCTCACTGGCCCCGAAATCTTGCCCACAGCCGGCATTCACAGTCCCCACGGTAGTTTGTGCTGTGCATTGACGACAAATCCGTTTTGCTCTTGTGTGATGGGGAAAGCTTTAAAGCACTGAAAGCTTGTTTTACTTTATTGGCAGCTTTACTTGTAATGTAAATCAGAGTAGGTAACATATACATATATGTTTTTATTATGTTATTTTTAAATGTTCACAATTTTATTTTGATAAACGAAAAATTAGAAAAGTCATATCATGGCTGTCGGTTAAAGTTGATGCTCGGTTCATCTGTGTCTATTGACTATAGTGGGCGCTGGTACCAAAGTGGTTAAGCAAAGGAATAAGTAGATCTTTTTGATGTTTTGAAAGACTATTTTGCCTGCACCATACAGCATGGCTTGGAAAATATAGAGGCGTCCTTGGAGTCAGCCACCTAAGAGCCTGGACCCTCCTTGAGCAGCAGGGTGGGATGGGGCTCTCCTTATCATGACTTACCTACATGTCCAGGAGACAACTGAAGCCCCAGGATTTTAGGATGGTGATCTCCACTTTAGCAGAGGTCATACCTGGAAACAAGAAAGTAAAGCCAGAGGGCAACAAAATTGGTCTTGTGTTTTGGGCTTGCAGTTTAGAAATTTTGAAGAGCATACTTGCATGTTAGCCATGTCTAAATGACCCAGGTATTTTAGTCACTTGAATATTTATTTATTCAAGATATATAAAACAGTTACTATGTGTCAAGACTGTATTAAGTGTCAAGGATTTAAAGAAATAAGTCTGATTCTTGTCCTTGAAGAAGATGCACACGTTTCCCTGAAAGAAAATACATCGTGTTTTCTGTGCTTATTTCGTTTTTTGCTCTTCATATGTAAAAGTTTCTAAAAATGTAGCCTGGTTTAGTTGTACTAGTGTCAAGGTGGTTGGGAAGGGAAGAACTCTCTCCTACCACCAGCACCAGGGAAAAAGGGAAACTTGAGAGACGAAATCTGGAGTCACTTTGTTCAACACGAACTTCTCTGTTGAATCTGTGCTTCCAGTGATAAATCTTTCAAGGTTCTGCATTTTGTCTCAGAGAAGTGCCATCTCCTTAATCCTTCCTTATAATCTTTTTTATAGTTCTTCTCAAAACAGGTTAACTATTAAGAAAATCAGTTGTTTATCATGAAGAACCCAAAGATGAATGAAAGACACTCTCCATTCATAAACACATTTCCCTTCACATATCAGTGAACAATTCTGGCAACAGGTAAAATGGGTTTACAAAATATACTAAGGGACATGAGATAAAGATCTAAGCAGTAACATAGAAAGAAGTAGGTTATTCAAAGCATGCTTTTCTCCCAAACCACACCAAACACAATAACTCTTCTGTGAGTAGCAGGTTTCGGTAGAAGATCAAAGAAATAACACTTGAGATTATATCAAGAAATTTAGGCAATAAAGAGACAAAAATGTAGATCAGAATCTTCTTTCATTTAAACTCAGGGTATGAAGCAGAAGAAAATGAGCATAATATCGTTCCAATGAAATGAAGAAGAAAAAAGGAAAGAAGGCAGTAATCTATAGTTCCAAGTAGACCCCTGAAATGTGGGGCCCTAAAATATCGTGTTTATTTGGATACCTATAGACTTTTTCATCACTCCCTCCCACCACTAAATTGCTAATTATTTGTCCCACATTTCTGAAAATTATAAAACCACTACAGAAAATGTAAAGTTCTAAATGAAAAACACGGAATTTCTGGAAACCATTCAATAATTCTGGTAAGTTATCCCTGCAGGGGGACTGAATTCAATGACAAAAGATTAATGGGTTCCCAATTGGTCCAAATAATTGCTATAAAGAATTTTTATAGGTACCTTGTAATAACTAATGAACATTTCTTTACTACTACTTTAACTTGCAAAATGACACAGTAAAATTAAATGATCTATAAGTTATTTCCCAGTCTTAAGGCCTTACACACTAAAACCTTTGGGAAATGTAAACTGAATTATTAGAATATATACATATATATATGTATATATATATGTGTGTGTGTGTATGTATATGTGTGTGTGCATATATATACACACACACATATACATATACATATATATATATATATATATATGAAAAGGAATGATTCTGTCGGCAAAGAGCATTCCTGAACTGTGACATTTCTGATAGATGACACCACTAGGTGAACCTCACAGAGCTCTGAATACTACTACCATCTTGATGGATAATTCAATACATTAAATAAAAGTCACAGATGGGCGTGTGTCTTCATACAGCATCTGTTCATAAAGACCATGTCTTTACTCTGAGAAAAAATGCAGTTTTCCCTGGGTCAAATCTACATGTGAGGATTTGACTTTTAACTTCTCACCAAGTGAATCAGCATTATTTACTGATAAAGAATATAAGCTAATTTCCATAGTCTTTGTTATATAACCCATAAAAATGAAATCTACACCTTTATTGCTTCCCATGGCATTCTCATGACTTCATATCTCATTACAGCACAAAAGGCTCTCTGTGTGCTCTTTTGCAACAGGGCACACGCCTTGTGTATACACCTCAAATCTTGTTTATATTTGGTGTGGTGGTGCCTACAAGAGCATTTGTGTAGTATGTTTTACTGTTTGCCCCCAAACTCTAAATCAAGCTTGACTTACAGACACCAGAACCTAGAAAACACAAGCGAGTTCCATGTGGTTATATTGTGTTACATGTGACTAGTGTCTCCTAGAATTCTGCATCTCTTGTGCCCTGGTCTTGGTGAACATAATCTTCTCTTCGGTAAGGCCGTGAGGGGTCAGTGGGGGCCTTGCTCTGAGAAAGAGGCCATATAGTAAAAAGTGTTTGGATGTGCTTGGTGATGACAGATATAGTCTTGCTAAAACGGTTGTCTCATGTTCTCTAATACCCATTGTGTGTATATTCATAGGGGGGAAATATCATGAAAGAGATTAGAATGTTGTTTCAAGCATATCATTTCATGAACATATAATACACCCTAGTTTATCTAAAATATGCAAGTCTTAAAGCAACTGTTCACATACACTTAGGTAGAAATACAGAATACTGGATGGAAGTCAGGGCGTCCAAGTCCCAGAAGGAAATACTTTGAATATACTGCATTATTGAGGTCTATAATCCTTTGGATCGTTATAACATTTCACTCCACTATTTGGGAATGCTTCCAAACCACAGAATGTCTTCAGCATTGCAAATAAGTTACTGTGCCAACAGGTTTCTGCCACCCTGGTCAGCCATATTATTAGATGAGGTCCCTCAGCACAAATAATTATTTGAGAAACTAGATTCATTTGGTTGGAAACATCACACTTTCAATAACCTTTCAACACAAAAATCTGAGATCTCATTTAACACATGCATTCAGCCAGTCAACATGTGTTTATTCAGGCAGTAGCTAGAGGCTTCAGTACAGAGTGTGATGGAGAAAGTAAAGACAATTAAGAAATGATTTCTGTCCACTTATTGCTCAAAGTCTAGGATGATAACAGACACATAGTCAGAATGATATAACAGTATGCCTAAGATTATAAGTAAGATTGCCAGGCCAATGCTGAAGAAAGCAGAGCTGAGGATGGAGATAGAGACAGAAAACTGATGGCATAATTTGAACCTCTGTATCCAGCTGTGCTCCGAGCCAACTCTGTTCTTACTAACATTTTTTGATTTAATAAATTCTCTCTGTTTAATTTTGTTTTGTTAACATATTTTGAGTTTCTGTATTTGTAGTTGAAAATATTCTTTCTAATAATGAGAGTCAAAGTCAGATAAGAATGGAGGCAGCGAGCTGTGCTAAGAGGAATGAAGGTAATCTGGATGAATGACAGTAATGGCACTAAAGAAGAGAGGATATGTGCAAAATGTATGAATCCTGAATAAGCAAATCTCCTTAGATGTGTGAGGAAGAGGAGAAGAGCATGAAGAAATAGTGGTGTAATCTATAATATACGTCCCATCGTAACACCTAGACTAGACGAGTGAAGGGGCCACATTCTTAACTAACACTAATGAGTAGAGAACAGGATATTCTCTAGTTCTCCTTGGGGTTCAGTCCAAGTAAACCTTTATACACTTAGTGAATGTGCAATGGGAAGAAGTAGAGGCTCTGTGTGCATCTCCTCCCAGGTACTACAGGAGTCAGATTCCAAGCTTGGTATAATTAACAAACAAAGCACTGATATTCTTTCATCTAAAATCTGAACACTGTCAGATGTGAAGTGCCAGCTACGCTGGGTGCCCAGAAAGGATGAGGATGACTCATTGCCCTCTACGTCCATTCACTGCTGTGAATGGGATAAAAACTTAAACCCTCATCTTTGAAGCCAGTCTTTGCAGATAACACCAAGAACAGCAGCGATTCAATCTCCAGTTCCCAGAAGTATAAGTGATAGCGGTTTCAGGGAGATGATGCCATTTCTGTGCCAAAAAGCAACTAGAAAAGGGCTCCATTGTCTCTATTCAAAAGCTCAAGATTAATCTTTGGTGATTTGTCCCTAATGAGGAAATGAAAAACCAGGAGAGGCAGGGGTTTAAAATAAATATCAGTTCTTAAAATAAATCAAATTACATATTATGTATTAATGGCATAAATGTTTAACCTATAAAGAGCATAGTCAAATATGCACATAAACACCAAGATTTCATGATAAAGGGAAGATGAGGGAGGCCCACTCGTGAAGAGGCTTGTATAGTAAACAGTCTCAAGGAAACTCATTTAGCCTCACAGGCAATGAAGACATTTAAATTAAAACTAAGCTAATGTATCATTTCACTACTAATAACCTGGAGGCAGGAAATTACAATATTAAAGTGAAATTTTCATTTTGGAATGAAGTATGGCAATATTTAATTCACGATATTTAAAACTATAAAATATCCTTTTTCTTATCCGATATTTTTCTTCCTAAGATTATATCCTAAAGATATTAGTCATCAGAACAGAAAGGTATACATACAAAATAATCATTATAGCATTCTCTTGAGTATTAAATCTATTGGGAAAAGTTTAGCTGACCAACAATAGGCTGACAGATAACAAAAATGATGCAAAAATGTATACAGGCATAAATTTTATAGTTATAACACTGTAAACATATGGAAAGTAGTTATGATAACATTTGAAATAGCCAAAATTGTATATAAACCATGTGAATACATATACATTTGAACAAAGACTGAGTGGAACCAAATACAGGAAACAGAAACAAAGTAATGTATGTATTGAAAATTAATTCACAACTGAGAATGAAAGAGGGAAGGACAGAGGAGGAACTAGTCAATCAATAGTGTTAGGACAACAAAAAGAAAATAAGTTCTAGGTAAATAAAAAACTTAAATGTGAAAGTTAAAACTGTTAAATATTTTTAAATAACCTAGAAGTAAGTTTTTCTGGTCTTTTGAAACAAGTCTTTTATATAAAAATCATCTATCATAAAAGAAAAGTGATATAATTGACACCACAAAAATGAGAAACTGCCGTTCATCAAAAGATACCCTAAGAAGAGTAAAGATACAGGCCACAAAATAAAGGTAGACATTTGTAATATATAAAACTAGCAAGATTAGCATGCAAACTATACAGAAAACTGAAAAATGGGCAAAAGTCATGAACATATACTTTATAGATGAAGAAATGCCAGTAGCCATTAAACAAGTAAAAATATTCTTAAATTCATTAATCAAGCAATTTTAAATGAAAGCTATACTGAGATATGTTTTATATTAATATCAGGGTTGATATCTTTAGCTGTATTGGTTGTATACTGTTCAACTCCAGGGACCCCCATTTGTATGCACTTAGTATGAGTGGCAGCCCCCTGCATGCAACGTGCAATGGATTGGCCCTGTTTCGCCACCACAAAACTGGCAGACTAAAGTCTGCAATATCGAGTATCAGCAAGGATTTGAATGAATGAGAATCTCAGACACTGCTTACTGAAGTGTAAACTGGTTCAACCACTTTGGAGAAAAGTTTGTCATTATCTATTATGATTAAATGGAGGCTTAGAAAGGAAAGAGAAAGAGTGTTGACTACTGAACACAAAAGTGATCAGTGTTAAATGCCCAGTGATATTTAAAATAAAAATGTGAAATGACACAAATGAACATAATATTTTCCAGATGTACTTAGAAGCTGGCAATAAAAATGAAGAAAGCAGATTAATACAGGATTAAAAAAAAAACTTGTCACGATGGATGAAGTTAAATTTCAGGAAGGCTAGAAAATTGAGAGTACAAGTACAAGTGAAGTGGAAAGAATTATCCATGGTATTCACGTTAGTACAGAGACTAAGACATGGGTCAACAAATCCATGTGGACCAAATCCAGCTCACATTGAAACACAACCACATCTATTCATTCACTTACCTATGATCTATTGTACCTTTAGCTCTAAACAACAGTGTTGAGCAACTAAAACAGAGACTATGTGGCCCACAAAGTCTAAAATATTTACCTTACCCAGAAAGGTAAGAACAGAAACAGTTTGCCGAAAGATTAGGGAAAGTAAAAAAAAAAAAAAATAAGTCTTGGTGAAGTTAAAAAAAAATATATATATCAAACAATGAAAACATTCTTACCATTATCATGAACAGGAATATATACTTCATTTATGCTAAATTGGAGCTAAACTGGGAGGTAACATGGTCCAGAGTGTGGTAAAGCCAGTGTGTTGCCAAACTGATAGGAAAGTATGACTAAATATAGCAGACTTTTGGATACTTAGTAAGCATGGCGGAAAAGCTAGACTAGAACGCTAAATATTTCTTATGAATTGACAAAGCCCTAAATTATGTGGACGTTGATATAATTGACTCAACTAAAATGATATAAAAATAATTATGGAAGATTCTTTCATATGCAAGGCACTTCCTTCTGCACCATATTTGGCAGAGAGCTGAGTGAGATAGTTGAGTCCCTCAGTCCCTCAGGTTGCTGGAAACATGAGCAAGGGGATGTGTGGGAGTGAGATGAAGAGATATATGGAGATAGGATTATCAAATTTCCATAGATGGTGAAAGGTGGTAGGGACAGAATGATCTGGAATGGTTAGGAAGGTAGGCAGTAGGACTCTGAAGATGCTATCCACCTCACCCAACTTTAGTGACCTTGTCTGTACGATGAAGAAAATAGCAGTACTTTCAGCCTTGATTTACAGAGTACTTAAGAGCAGAATTATGTTCATAATAGCTAGAAATGACTGTCATTGTCATTGTTGCTATTTTTGTTTCATCATTTTGTTTCATCAATGACTGTCATTGTTGCTGTTTTTGTTTCATCATTTTGTTTCATCAATGACTGTCATTGTCATTGTTGCTGTTTTTGTTGCCATCATTCCTTGAAACTTTCATTGTGAATGATGGACAAGATCCCAGCAATTGAAAATGCTGGTGTGTAGATTGCCAGGCAGATGGCACAGAATCATTAACTGGTGGGTACGTCATTGGTAGGAATCCAGAATGCAACGGGATTTAGTGTGGATTGACTAAGCGAAATACCTTTTCTAAGCCAGATGCCTGAGAGGTACTCTTAGGCACCAAGATTTTTTTGACCTTGCTTCTATATGTAAAAATAATCATTTTATTTACCAAATTGAATGAATTTCCTATTTTACACTCAGGAGGCAGAACTCCACTAGCCACTTTCTATCTGTTGACTAAGGTAAAAGAATTCATCCACGTGTCAGTGACAGCCCAGATATGGAGGCACATAAAAAAATATTTCTATGGGGTTAGTCCTCAGGTTTCCTCTAAGAATCCATACATAATGTCAATTTCAATTCTGCTGAGTCCAATGGTGAGGAATGAGTAATTTGCAATTTTGTAGAGTACCATGGAAGCTATGGACATTGGTGCTCCTTAAAATCAAAAACAAAAAACACCAAAACTATATTTTGGCATTAGCTGGGCGCTGCTTAGAATTTTGCAGCTTGGAGGGATCGAATTAGAGACCTAACTGCATATTTCTAATAATAAATGTTCATGGAAAATCAACTAGTTAATGCTAAATGAACTTTCCCAGAGTCCTTTCAGAACTTTGAACTGTTGAAGTCTATTTTCTTAGAGAAACAGTTTAGATTGCCTATAGATAATTTTAGGAGATTATATGTGTTTATAGAGTTTATGACCCATCTACTTAAGAAGTCAGTCTCCATAGAGGAATATGAGGAAAATAAACATGGCAGTGCTCTTTTGGCCAGGAAAATTATATCTTAGGAGAACAATTTCCCAATGGTTTAGGGAGACTTTGAAATCTGGGTCCAGGACAAACTATGCTACTATTGTCTGAGGGAAACCATTTCCTGTGTTCACACACCATTTGTTTTTAAAATGTGTAAATTCCACATTCCCATAAAGGAATAGCTCCTCTAAAGCTATAGTAACTGACTTTAGAGAGAAATGAATTCCTCACTCTCAGGATGTTGTCCAGACCCTTTCCAAAACTAACAAGGACTACTTACCAAAGATTATAGATTAATAATATCTGCCTTTGTCTTTGTCTTTGAAAGTGGGAGAACATGAGAGAAATAATCCTTCATCCTTCAGCATGTGATCAAAAATAAAAAGAAAAATATGCAAAAATTTCCCTTTTAGAATATTCTAGAAGTGCTATCCAGTACATGCTATCATAATTTATGTTGTCCCAATATCTATTGCAATCGAAACAATGGGACATGGGAGCAAAATACTTAAAATGGTGTGAAATTTATATTTCCCAAAGGACATCCATTCCTGGGTCAGTTTGAAAGTAATGAAAACTGTTTCTCAGGCTTTACTAATAATATTCAGTGTTGAAAGGTCTCTGGCCCCCATCAAGAAATCATCCATTATTTGAAGTAAGGTTACACAAGGTCATGAATGAGCATCTCTCTGCTTCCCTTTTATATTTTTAAAATAATTTATTGAGATGAAATTCATATAACATAAATTAACCATTTTAAAATGAGCAGTTCAGTGGCATTTAGAACATTCACAATATGGTGTGACCACCGCCCTTATCTGATTTCAAAACATTTCCATCACCCCAAGTAAAACTCCTTATCCTTCAAGCAATTTTTCTCAATTCCCCCTCTCTACAGCATGTGGTAACCACCAGTATACATTATGTATCATCTGCTTCCCCTTTCTTGATCCATTCTCTTTAGCAAAGATCCTAACCAAGGCTTTTGCTGTCCATAAAGTCATGTGAGGATACCTCACTACTGCCATTTACAACTTAAGAAAGCTGATACTAGAGCCAAGGATACAATCTCTCTCTCTCTCTCTCTCTCTCTCTCTCTCTCTCTTTCTCTCTCTCTCTCTCTCTCTCTCTCTCTCTCTCTCTTTATCTCTCACCCTCTCTTTCTCTCTGTCAGTGATTACTAAGCTGCCAATATCCCTCTGCTGCCTTGCTGCTATCTTATCTCCCTGGCTGCCCTATCTTCTGGGCATTGTTCTGACCCCTGCATCTCTGCTGCCATGAGCAATATATAGGAGTCTTCAAAAATGCCACGGATAATGTATTTTCTGGATTCATCCATGCCCCTAAGCCACTGTAAGTAGAATATGTCTGTCTCTTCCCTTTTCCATTTTTCTTAATCCTATGGGTAACAGAGCTAAATAAAATATCCCTGGAATTTCTCTGTTTATATGGGAGGATAACTTTTCATTAATTAACAGCTTAGTCATTAATTAATTTCAGCTTCATTGGTTTCTACCATAATGATGAGAGATCATCTTCGGGAGAGAGCACTAGGTCAGAAGCAAATGAAGAGCAAATGGCCAGCTGTGATCTGATTCAACCTTCATTTCTGAAAACCAAAGCATTATTACAGACCCAAACTTACTTGTCTGCTGCTATTTTCATTCAAAGTCTTTTATTCCCAAGAAGATCTTTAAAAGTACTCCTAATAGGCCATGTATAATTACTTCCCCAGACATACATAGGTTCAACCTGGAGCTCTCTCTAAAAACAAGTAAATCTTTATAGTGGAACAATAACAAACACATGATTTTATAACTTATAACAGTGAATTAACCAAAAGTCTCCATAAAAGGAAAAAGCTGAAAGAGTCAGCACAAAATTAGGAAAGATGGGTCAATACACATGTATGTCTGTGTGTAAAAGTAATAATAATTAGGTAAAATAAACTCTATAAGAGACTAATAATATATTTTTATATGGATTGCTATTCATAAAAAAAATGTCACAAAAATACACACAAACTAAAATGGAACAGCGTTAAAAATCTAGCAGTTTTAGGAATCAACAGGTTTTATTAAAATGACTTTCTTTGCTTATTCGTTTCTGATTGAGAAAATAATTTCCATTTCACTCATTCTAGCAGGCTAGATAATGTGAAAATTCTCCTTCTACAACACAACTAAAAATGCAAGAGAAAAATGTTAAATAAGTAGCTATCAAATGCATACTTGGCCCAAGAGGGAAGGAAGAGAAATCTCCAGAAGTCAAAAGAGCAAAGAGGAAACTAAGAATTGGGAAGTAAACAAATTGTTCTTACTCTTGAAACTTTTCAGCCTTGATAGCCAAGAGGCCCATAGACAAGTAAGGAGAGCAGCTGAGTAGAGATTGCAGGAAGAGGAGGTAGGAATTCTGATGCCACATCTTTGAATGGCTTATACTCGCTAAAGAATGTAATAGAAAATATATTCTATGAAATGGGATGGGAAGGCATTATGGTGATAAATCCTCAACCTCAGCTGTGAGTGGGGGAACAATTTTTCCTTTTTTGATATTTCATAAACAAAGACTCATTGTCAGTGTTCCAGCACTGAGACTTAAAACTGCAGCCCCTCTCAAATGACAATGACAGGAATACCCTAAATATAAGAATAAAATGTTCCTTTTTCCTCCACAGTAACAAATGAACAGATATAATTTCATGTCTTACATTTAGTTCTGATAACATGATAAATTGAGAACATTTACAAAATCATCTCAATATAACACTTCTTTCCCTTAAAGAAATTTGTATAAAAGTATATCCTTCTGGTCTATTCCCTAACACTTTCTTAAAGTGTTATTTCAGCAAATAAGGCCTTCTAAGACATTCAGACTTTGAAGATTGTTGCTGTGTTTTGTGAAATGTGTCCTCCTCCAAATGAACTTGCGTTTTGCTCAAGTAATACTATTCAAGTCGAGAAGTTATTTTGAGATTTTTATTGTTCATCTAGAAGAACTTTAGACTTTCTTCTTTACCATTTATGCATAAAATATAATACATCCCCAAATTCCGTTACTTTATTTATACTATGATTTGAGACTATTTAAGTCAATACAACATAATACCAGAGAGAACATAAGTTTTTTAAAAGGTCAAATAAAGTTCTTAAAAAAAAGTCATTGAAATTAAAAACTGATTAGATGATCTAAACAGAAGATTAAAAACCGCTGAAAGCTGAATAGAAAATAAACAGTACAGCCTCTATGGGGAGCAATAAGGAGATTCCTCAAAGAAGTAAAAGTAGATCACTATTTGATCCAGCAATCCCACTACTGGGTACTTACCCAAAGGAACAAAAGATATTTTATAAGAAGGACACTTGCACTCAAATATTTACAGCAGCACAATTCACAATTGCAAAGATGTGGAAATAACCCATGTGCCCATCAATACAAGAGTGGATCAATAAAATTGGTATATGTATACCATGGAGTACTACTCAGCCACAATAAAGGTGAACTTAATACCTTTTGTAACAACCTGGATGGAACTGGAGACCATCCTTTTAAGTGAAGTATCACAGAATGGAAGAATGAAAACCATATATACTCACTACTATATTGAAACTTATAGACCAACACTCATGTACACATATAATAGGAAAATTCAACACAAATCAAGCAGGTCGGAGAGCAGGGAGAAGAGGAGGGGTAAATTCATACCTAACAGGTACAATGCACACTATATGTGTGATGAACATACTTATAACTTTGACTCAAACTGTATAAAAGCAATTCACGTAACCAAAACGTGTGTACCTCCGTAAAATTTAATTTAATTTAATTTAATTCTAAAATTAAAACAAAAAATACCCTGACAGTTTTTTCTCAGTTGCTGCTGGTAGACTCCATGCATACTTCCTGTTTCATTTTAATTTATGGCAATGTTCCCCTTTATTGAAATTTAATTTTAAACATTTTGAATTAAAAACTACCAAAAAGAGAATAAGCAAACTAGAGTATAAATTTGAGGAATTTCTCTAGTATGCAGAAGAGGGAGATCATGATATGAGAATTTTAAAATAGATTCAAGAACACTGAGGTTAGAGTGAGAAGGTCCAGTATATGTCTAATAAGAAATAAAGGCTAAGAAATCTCCATAAGTAATGAAGGCTGTGAGTCCCAGACCTAGGGATCCAAATGAATCTCCAATAGAATAAAAATAAAGCATACATTTAGACATATCATTGTAAAAAATAGCATAAAAAGATAAAAAGAACACCTGACTACATTCCATTATCATTTAACCCAAATTTCTAATCGAGAAAATTTCCTTTAAAAAAAAAAAAAAGGAAAATTTCTCAATGTCTGGTCCTATTAATAGTAATGGCAAAGCAAATAATTCAGACTGAAGCCTCCATTGAAGAACAACTAGCATATCTGCATAAAATGTGGATATAAACTAAAATTTGTAACTACATAGTCAAGCACTCTTAGGTCAGATTCTGAGGCAGGATGGAGGTTCTAGAAAGGAATCTCAATGTTTTGGCTACCTTTACCTCAGGGACATTTTCTAATTGCAGAAAGTATACCTGAATATCCCAGAAGCTGTGCTACACAATTGACAGTCAGCCAGCTGGTACCTGCCCAGAGTATGCAAAGAAAGGGTGGGGACAGTCTTGATGAAAGCTTCTTACATTGATCCCAGACTACTAGGTCCCATCGTTGTTTGGAAGACCTGGAGATACCAGGTGTTTAGTGGTAGCAAATACACATACCCTTTGTAAAAAGGTAACATTGTCATAGTTCTCTGATTATTTCTACAAAGAAATTTGTAAGTTTAATACTTAACACATAATATCTAGCAGAATCAGAAGAAAAGAAATATTGAATTAAATCCTGAAATAACAGGAAGAGAAACTGAGAGGCTTAGGATATTAGAATCATGACACAGACTTTAAAATATCTCTGTTTAAAAGATAAAATTCTATAATTCAGAAGAGATCTGGAAACTAAAAAAGACTAACAAGGAAATGATTCTTGAACCAAAGTGACCTATATCAAGAATTCACTGGATAAATTGTTTAATAGGAACTTGACACAGTTGAAGGAAGAATTAGTAAATTTGGTTAAGGTAGAAGAAAATTCCCTTAGTGAAATGTAGAGAGATAAAAAAAATTAAAAATAGAAAAGAGAGGATGAATGACAAAAGGATGTAGTGACATTATCTATTAAAACATAACTTGAGTCCCCAAAAGTAAGGAGAGAAAGAAAAGAATAGAAGTCATATCTGAGAACTTTCCCAAACGTATGAATGGTATAAAGACTCAGATTCAAGAAACCCTATGACCCTGTAAACTTGAAGCAAGATAAATCAAAAGAAATCCAACCTCAGGAAAAAAAGAAAAAGAGAAGCAGAATAAAACACTTTTAGCAAAAGAACAACAACAAAAAAGACAAATTTCCTTCAAAGGACCACCATGAGATTGACAATTGAAGGCACAACAGAAGCAAGGAAATGAGCTGGCACTGGGATGTATCTTCAAAGTGCTAAAATAACTGCCAACGTAGAATTCCTTATCTGTGTAAAATAAACCACAAGAATGAAGATAAAATAAATATATATTTAGATCAAAAAAAATTTTTGTATATAACTCATCACCAGCAGACTCTCACTAAAAGAAACAGAGAAATAAACCACTAAAGGCTATTTTTAAGATAGAGGTAAAATTATCTCAGGTATGAGTTTGAAGACGCAGGAGTAAAGAACAAGAGAAAGGAAAACTATGTCAATATATCTAAGCAAATATCTGAATAATTGTGTAAAACAATATAATGATAATGTCTGGTTGTATTTCAAGTACCTGTTTAAGGTCTATTTGAATGTGTAGGTTATGTATTAATATATGTATAATGATTTAGAAAAACAAGTAAAAGAAAATAAATGAGTGGGTATCTACTTCAGGCCAAGATAGAATTAAAAAAATATATATCTGGATATGCCTTCCAACCTATAATAAGAAAATCTACACAAATTCTTACACAAAATTGAAGAGAAAGAAATACTTTGAACTCATTCAATGAAGCCAGGATTATCCTGATTAAAAACAAAAAACTAGACAAAGACATTATAGAAAAAGAAAACTGCAGATTCATATCCTTTTGAAAAAGAAATGAAAAAATTCTTAAAATTTTATCAATCAAAATCAAAAAGTATATAAAACGGTACTACTTCTTGACCACATAGGATTTATTCCAGGAATGAAAGGTTGGTTTAAATTAAAAATCAATCAGTGCAACTCCTCATACATATGATTATCTCAATACATGAAGAATAGCAATTTGGCAAAATTCACCATCCATTCCTGATTAAAATAAAAGAACTCTCAACAAACTTAGAATATGAATATTCTCTACCTTACAGAGGGCATCTAAGAAAAATCTACAGCAAAATTCTAATAATGAAAGATTGAATTCTTTTTCCTCAGGTAAAAATAAAATAGGGATGTTTGCCTCTCAAAGCTTCTGTTCAACATTTTAGTACAGATTCTAGATAATGTGACAATGGAAGAAAAAGAAATAAAAGGGCATCAGATTGAAAAGGGAGAAGTAAAATATTCTTTGTTTGCAGATGACATATTCATCCATGTAGAAAATCAGAATCTACCGAAAAAAAAAAAAAAAAAAGATAATAGGACTAGCAAGTGAGTTTGGCAATGTTTCAGGATATAAAATCAATATACAAAAATCAGTTGCCTTATACACATTAGCAACAAATATTAGAAAATTAAAATTAGTATTCCATTCACAATAGCATAAAAACTGTGAAATACATAGGTACAGATATGACAAAAGAACAGATAAAAGACCTGTACAGTGAAAACTACAAAGTGTTACTTAGAATTACCATGTGATCCAGCAATCTTACTTCTGGATGTACAGAAAATCCTCCAATTACATGGTTTGGCTCCATGTGGGTTCATTATAACATTAACAAGAAAAAAAATGAATTCCTGTCCAGGGCAACTCTCTGTGTACACTTTGCACATTCCCCAAGTGTGCATGGATTTCCTTCCACATCCCAAAGCTGTGCACCTTAGGTGAATCAGTGTGTTTGCACAGTCCCAGTGAGAGCGAGTGAGGGAGTCTGTGTGAGTGCACCCTGCCATGGAAGGCTTCTGGGGCCTTTCAGCCTGAGCCTGTGGGATAGGCTTTCGCCACTGGCAATCTTGAACTGGAATAAGTGGGTAAATAATCATCTTACTTGTTTGTATTAATCTTTCTTAAACGTATGTGAGGCTCACATTTGTCACTATGTTTAATATTAGAAGTGTCTGTTCTGGTCTTTATTTATATGTTTGGTGATGCTTTTGTGACCAGAAATATGCTATAGGTACTTAACTCTTATTTCAATCAATTAGCCTATGGTAAGATTGGTTTCATTATGCATTTTTTTGTTTAAAGTCACTGTTTCCAAGAACCTATAGATGACATTAATTGAAGACTTACTGCATATCCAAAGGAAACAAAATCAGTATCTTGAAGACATCTCTGTACACCTGTTTATTGCAGCATCATTCACAATAGCCACGATATGGTAACAACCTAAAGTGTCCTCAGATAGATGAGTGGATAATGACAATATGGATATATATACAACAGAATATTATGTAACCTTTATAAAGAAGAAAATCCTTCCAATTGTGACAACATTGATGCATCTGAGTGAAATAAAGCCAGACACAGAAAGACAGATACTGCTTGATCTCATTTATATGTGGAATCTAAAAAAGTGGAACTCATAAAAGCAGAGAGAAAAATGTTGGTCACTAGGTGCTGGGAAGTGGGGGATATGGGGACGTATGGGTCAAAAGTTACCAAGATTTCGTTATATGGGATGAATAAGTTCTGGAAATCTAATGTACAGCACAGTAGCTATAGTTAATAATACCATATTGGATACTTGAGATTTGCCAATAGAGTTGGTTTTAAGTCATCATAAAAAAGAGGTGAAATGTATCTGGAGTGGAAAACAGAATATCCAATAATATCAATATGCACTCAAATATTTAAGTAAATACCAAATAAAAGTGACATTTATGTTGGGAGGGATGTAAATGTTCTAATGTATTTGGATTTGCTGAGGTAAAAAGTAAAAATACTAATTAATGTTAGACTTTGATAAGTAAAGTAATTCATGTAAATTCTAGAATAACCATTAAAATAATAGTACATACAATATATAATTTTCAAGCTAATGGAAGAATCAATTAACATCATAACTATGTGATATACACATTTAGTTAGATTGTAGTAGTAATCAGTTTTCAATGTATGCATATGTCAATATATAATTTTGTATACCTTAGATATATACAATTTTTATTTGTCAAGCATATTTCAATAAGTCTGGGAAAAAAGAAAGATTCAAATCAAGTATATTACTTATGCTGATTATAAAAATACAAAAAATATTATTGAGAAAAATCAGAGAAGAAATAAATGGGATCTACATATGCCACATTAATGTACACATGTTTATTCTAAGTTTGCAAGCACATCAAAAGAGCCT
Source organism: Mirza zaza (assembly GCA_008750895.1). Classification (NCBI taxonomy): domain Eukaryota; kingdom Metazoa; phylum Chordata; class Mammalia; order Primates; family Cheirogaleidae; genus Mirza; species Mirza zaza. Next base: position 193,394 of record VSMD01103347.1, on the reverse strand, counting down.
TACTACTGTAAGCTCTAAATATTTGGAAGTCAATTATTGCTGGTCAATAGAAAAATTTAAATTTAATCAAAATAATCCATAAACCAAGAAAGATATCAGAATGGAAATCAGAAAGTATTTTGAATTGAGCAGAAAAGAAAATACTATATCCCAGCTGGTGGATGCTGCTAAAGACATGTTTAGGAAGAAATTTAGAGCTTTTAATGAGAAGAAAAGTTGAAAATCAAATATTCTAAGTATCAAGAAATTAGAGAAGAAACAGCAAAGTGACCTAAAGAAAATAGAATGAATGAACTAATAAGAACAGAAATTAATGAGAAACAAAGAACACACAGAAAAGAGGGTCAACAAAGCCTGAAGTTCTTTTAAAAATTAAAAAAATTAACAATCTCCTGATAAGACTGATCAAGAATGTGAATCTCTCAAAGAAAAAAATTAAACCCAAAAGGAATGACTGAGATTAAAAATAATAGGCAAAGAAATAGTTTAATAAATAGGAATTGACTAAATCAAATAATAATGATATAATTATGACTAATTTGGGGGATATAATCAAAGTGGAACAAAAATTTATAACAGACAACTATAACATACAGATGATGAAGGGTTCAAAAAATCCTTGAATTCTTTGTAAGAAAGAGAGATGGTGATGGCATTTATAATTTATACATATTTAGGAGTATGTTAAAATTTTTAGGTTAATAAGTCAAAATAGAAAGTACTTTTCAACAAGAACAGAGATGAAAAGGAGGAATAAATAAATTGTAATCAATACAACAGAAGATAGGCAAAAAGAAGAGTGTTGGGCAGAAACTTTTGTTACCTCTGCGATAGTCATCCTTCCCTCCCTCCTTAAAAACACAACCAGTGATTTTTCACTGTGAGCCTGGCTGCCTACAAAAAGCTAACAATCTTTACTTTCCCTACAGTTACGTGTGGACATTGATTAAGCTCTGGTCAATGAGCTCCACACTTCAGAGAAACCCCCTGAAAAACCCTAGACCTTTCTCACATTTCTTCTCCTTTCCCCATTCTGAACCTGGAATTTGAATGTAATGACTGGAGTTCTAGCAGCCTTCTCTTGTCAGGAGGCCAGGAGTCATGCTTTAGGGAAGCTAGAGTAGTGAGCTGGAAGGATCCTCTGTGTCTTTCCACTCTGTCACCATGGTTGCCCTGGATGACCTTCTTACATTCTTGTTTATGTGAAAGAGAAATCAATTTCCGTCTTGAGTATTTATTTGGGGTTTTCCATCACATGCAGCAAAATCTAATCTAAAATGGTCTAAGGACAAACAAAAAATACAAACCACATGAGTAATCACAATAGCTATAAAAAAAGACTAAACATACATACACACTAAATACATATTAAACATAAATTAAACATTAAACATAAATACACAGTGAAGGCAGAAACTCTCAGATTGGATTACAAAGCACTCCGGCTATTAATATATATTCTTTAAAATCTAGACCTGAAATGTTAGGAGACTGGAAGATTGAAAGGATCAATTATTTCATTAAATAAAATTAAAAATTTTATAGGAGAGGTAAGAAAATCACCAATGCCTGAAATTTGGTTAGTAATGTTTTGTAATTATCAGAAACAGAAATACAAGAAAAAGATTAGGTTTGGGAAAATGATAATGAGGTCATTTAGGGGTCTTAAAAGGGAAACCAAAGGACGAGGTAGATAAGTTGGAGTGGAAGCAGGCTAGGATGAATAATCCATCTAGGTGGAGGTCTATGTTGTAGTGCAGGAGTTCTCAAACTTGAGCTTGAACAGAAGCCCTCGATAGGGCTTGCTATATAACAGGTTGCTGGTCCCCACCCCAGAGTTTCTGATGCTGTAAGTCTAAGATGGGACCTAAAACTGTATTTCTAAAAGGTTTCCAGGTGATGCAGATGTTGCTCAAACTTTGAGAACCTCTACTGCTCAGCTTCAGCTGGTTGCATGATGAGGCAATGGAGCCCAGAGCTGCTTCAGTGGATTTGACAGCTGACCACACATTAGCATTACCTGAGGCACTTTAAATGTATCTTGGCTCCAACCCACTCCTAATGAATCAGAATCTCTGTTTTGTTTGGTTTTTAATTCCTCCAGGCGATTCCAATGGGCGGAAGACAGCCAAAAACCACACTCTTCAGGTCCTCTGATGTTTAAAAAGTGAAAATCTGTGGTTTTATGTAAATGGCTCTTATTTGTATAACACTGTACAGTCTACATAAAACAAATATGCAGGCTCTAAAGTTTGTAACTCCAGCTACATGACAGGTGTGACATTTAGCTTAGGTACCCGACAAGCACTTGAAGTGTAAAGCCAGGCTCTGGAGATAAATTTGGATTGTGATTATAGATCTAGGGGTTTGTGTATAACATAAAACATGGGAACGATTGCAATCAATCCAATGAGAACTAAAGTTTAATATTGTTCGAATAGAGTGGTTACTTTAAAACAAGACTCACTTTCAAAAATGTCATTATTTATCACATTTTACCTTTGCAACATAGTAAATATACTGCAACTGAAAGATCTTCAAGACACAAAACACCAGAGGAATTTTTCATTGCAGAGTACAGATAGGAAGCTTCCCTTTATTGGAGTAAGAATATTTAGACAGTAACAATAATCCTGAACCACAGACAGGATGACTGGTGCATGATCAATGATAGCATGTACTTTTTGGCATCCTTGAACTTGAGCTATAATTGGTTAGATTCATATAGCTGCTGTTAAAAATTGCTACAACCTTGGTGGTATAAAACAACACACATTTTTTTCTCTGGTAATCTTAGAGGCCAAAGATCTGAAATCAGTTGCACTGGTCAATTCTAAAGAGGGGAGTAGAGCCTGCTCCCTACAACGGTTTAGGGGAGAATCCATTGCGTGCCTCTTCCAGATTACATTTTCATCCATATTTGTAAAAATATTCTGACTATATAATTTGCTTATATCAAGTTCGAAATCAGAAAAAAAGGATGTGAGACATCAGTAGTGACAATACTAATGGATTCTGGTAATTTGAGAGAGGGGGAGAAAGAGATAATGATTAGAAGAATATAGAAATTAGATTATGAAGTGTTGATATTGTTTTATATGTCTTGAACCAAGTGATGGTTATTTTGTTCATTTTATGACTATTAAGATGTACACTTATGATTTGTATGGTTTTTTATACAAACTTTTTAAAAGTTTGAAAAACAAAAATATTTAAAAAGCTAAGACAAAAAATGTTGGTGCTGACACTCATGTCTATGAACGCTCAGATTAGGGCACAATCTACTCTGCTTATCTATAGTGAGATCTCTTTTCTCCAAAATCTGATAATTCACTTGCACATTGTTGGATAATCTGTGCATAAGATAATTGTTGAAAATAAAAAAGGGGAAAAGTATAGAAATCTCAAAACAGTCTGCATTTTAAATTGTCACTTTGATGTTTTTAGTGACTTTAATTCCTCACTACTTTAAGGGAACAAACCGAAAACTGTAGACCAATGATCCCCAACATTTTTGGTACCAGGGACCGCTTTCATGAAAGACAATTTTTCCATGAACCGGTGGTTTGGCTGTGTGGCGGTGCAGAGTTCAGGCTGGGATGTGTGGTTGCTTTCCTAACAGGCCACAGAATGGTACCGGGCCGTGGCCTAGGGATTGGCGACCGCAGCTGTAGACAACATGACATGAGCACCATTTATGCAAAATTATTTCACATTCCAAGCAGCAGACCCAGTTCCAATAAATGGCCTTGACCCATAGATTTAGCAGAAATATGTTTAAATTAATTATCTTACAGAGGCTTTTAATCTACGGTTTCTTTTAGTGACCTTACCAGTCAGTGTTCCTCACATAAGAGGGGCATCTACCATATCTCAGTAAAACAAGACAGAGAAAACAATGCAAGGACATTTGAGGAGCAGGAGAAATCAGAGGTGAGGAAATTTTGCTAATGCCAGATGAACACGAATCGGCACACAAACACACATGTTCACATTCTCGAATTCTGCCTTCCATTTCCATTTTGAACGCCAACGTGCCAACCAAGCACAGATTCTCTAGCCACATACAAGATCCACTTTTTCCAAATTATTAAAACCCAAATAGACATAAGAGTGATGCGGTATCTGCTAAAATTGCAGTGATCCAAAGCATAGAGATAGACCCATGGCTGGGTTTACCAACAGGCAGACTCATCCAGCCACGCTGAAGGCAGGAGTGGATGGTCAGGGAAGGCTGTCCTGACTGGAGCAGGACAACTTTAGCTTCCATAAATTGACCTAGGACTCTGAAACCAGGAAATATGAAAAGAAGCTGTATTAGTTCATTCAGGCTTCTGTAAAACATTCCATAGACTAGGGGGCAAATAAACAACAGGCATTTATTGTTCACAGTTCTAAAGGCTGAAAGTTTGAGATCAGGGTTCCAGCGTGGACAGATTCTGGTGAGAGATCTCTGTGGGGTCACAGATTGGTGACTTCATGTTGTCTCCTCAACTGGAGGAACACAGCAAGAGACCTCCTTGGGGTCTCCTTAACAATGGCACTAATTCCATTCCTGAGGGCCCCATCCTTTTGATCAAATTCCCTCCCCAAACCCCTACCCACTAACGGTATCACACTGGGGGTCAGAGTTGGAACATCCACCTCTTGAGGGACATAAACATTCACCCCATTGCAGCTATTTTTTATTGCACCACTAAGTTAACTTTTGTTAATCAATTTGATTTTGTTTTCATTTTAATTACTTATGTGGGTGGAATGTTAGGCTCTTCTTATCATTTCCGTGGCTGAGACTTGAATGGACTTCTGGAGTGTCTTACTGAAAATGAGAGAGTAGTTTCAGTAATGGTTGAAGTCGCAGTGTATACATTTTATGGTGTAATGCCAGCTTTCACAAAGGCCTGGAAGAAGTCATATTCAAGAAATGAATAAAATATTACATTTTTAATCTTTCTCTCTCTCTCTCTTTCTGTGTGTGTGTTTGTTATTCAGCTTGTCCCTAAGAAGAGAAGATTAAACATCCTTCATCTATTTCCCTCAAGGTAAAGTACCTGCCTCTCTTCTGCTGCATAAAAGAATAAAATTTGTCAGTTTTTATTGGCAAAGAACAAAAATACACGACCCTGGGTACAGCCCAGAAGTGTGCCTCCTTGGCCTCCATTTTCTCACCCAAGGCCATTTTTCCCTCTGTACCAGAGAGAAGTGTTTTGATAAAGCCTTGTACCCATGTAACCATTTCCAGCAATATCCTATTCTACCAGTTAAGTTTTCAGGGCAGGGTGATGCTTACTTCAAAAATGTAGATCTCAGGTCCTGCAGTTTACGGGCAGGAATAAATCTGGCATTCAAAGAAGATTAGGTTGGAGAATTACCGATGCATAAATGATACTAAATAAATATTTGTTGAGATTAAACGGGCACATGTGGTCCCCTATCTCTAAAGCTGCTCCTTTGTCTACATTCAGTAATGACTGATATAAATGGACTATTCCTATATAATTATGCAATAAAGTACAGTGAAAGCCAAACATGAAAGGAGTGAGATGACATGGCAAGTGTGTCACAAACCTAGATCTTTCACAGTTTGGACATGCAACAATCCAGTGTTTGAATCCATGAAAAACTGCAAAACTGAGAGTACAAGAAAGCAGCAAAACACAGCTGTCTGGGCATGGCCAAGCCCCACTCTGAAAGTTATGTAACAGCTGTTGTGTAATTGTGCATTTAACTCAAAACACATTTTTGAAAGGGTAAACAATGATTTTCCAAAAAGAGAGAAATTGAGAAAGAGAAAGAGAAATGTTGAAGGAGCACAGAGGTTCTCTCTGGTCCTCAAGTGCAAGGTGAGGGAAGTCAAGGACTTTGGGGGTGGTATTGCCTTAGCATCTAGGGGGTTGGGCCGTGCTCCAAATCTGGCCTGCTCCTTGTTTCTGTGAATGACATTTTATTGGAAAACACCTATACCCATTAATTTAACTAATTATTAATTTCTAACTAAATTTCTATAGTTTCTTTTAAGTAGAGTTCAATAAGTTACAACAAAATCCACCTGGCTGAGGAAGCTGAAAATATGTATTGTCTGTTCTTTGCAGAAAAAGTTTGCCAACCCCTGTCATAGGTGCATAGAGAGTTGTGCTAAAGTGCTTGTCAGGATGACTATGCACTTACAGAAGCAGTTGATCTTTGAACCCATCCAGTAATCCTCTTGTGGAAAACAGGGCAGAGAGAATCAACAGGAATAAGAGCCCAGGTTTTGGAGTCAGATTGGCCTGGAATGTATTTCTGGCCTTGCACTTATTAGATCTGTGACCATACACACGCCAATCACACTCTTTATGTCTATGAAATATATAATGAAAGTGAAGATAGAGAAACTAAGGCTCCTGTACTTGATTTGTATAAACTATCCAACAATTCTTAGTTTCTCTATCTAAATCCCATATTCAAGGGAGCTGGCAAATTTGAGTGGAAAAAAATTGTGGTTAGTTCTTAATAATCAGAGCATCCAAAGTATTCTATCTTGTTCCTATTGTAACTTTTGCTAGCACTACATTACAGTGAAGTATTGTACTTAAAATGAGAGTAGTACAATTAAAAATTGTCCACTTTGAATGTTCCCAGCTTGAAATATTAAGAATTTGAATTATTTGGAAGTCCTGCTTAAATTTATTCTTTGTAACAACTGCCTATATGGATAAACACAAATAATTTCCAAAACCAAAGGTTATTTTCATTTTAAATGTGTTTTAACAGATGATATTTCTCTATTGCTAATTGTGGTGCCTGGGTGTGATACTAAACTCTGAGTTCCCTAAAAGTCCTGCTGACTTCTCTGTTCACCTATAGAAAATAAAAATAATTTAGGGCTTCTGAAATCGCAGTAGGTCTACTTACCTAGCACTCAAAATACACTTGATATAATATTTTAAAGCTAATCCAGGTTATAGTCTGGATAGAGCGCCTTTCTTTCCCAAATAGCACTCTGACTTTTCTGGAGGATGGACTGTTTTCCTGACAGCCTTGTCCTGAAGACACCTGGCCAGGGTTCTCTCCTCATCAGCTTCTACTGAGAACATGTGCAATTTTAGACTCTTTTCCAATCCTCAAATTCTTTAAATCCATTAGAGAACAGAAAGTTACATAGTAGCATACAAAATATGAAAAGTTAAAAAAATAATAACTGGGCTTAGTGGCCAGAGCAGCTGTGTTGGATACTCTCATAACAGGTTTCAGCTTTGTAAATTAATTCATTTGCAAATAATGCAGTGTCTCCAGATGAAACTTCAATGCTAGAGGGCTGGTTTCTTAAGGATTTAAGTTTAAAGTCAAAGGCTTCCTGCCCTGAGTGTTACAAATAAGTAGTGTCCTTTCTTTTTCTGGTCTTTTTTTTTTGCTCTGAGTTTGTTCATCCAATCATATCCCAGTATGCAAATAGACTTTAGTCCTTGCAGATAAAAAGGAACAAATAAAACCAAGTGCTCTATGAGAACCGGACTGCCTGTCACCTGTGTTCCAGGAGCTGAACCAGAATGTCCTCAGGCATGCCAGACATACCTGCCCCACTCACCAATTTGAAGATTCAACATACTAAGGTTAGTACAATTTGCATTTGCTGCTTTGACTTGGGTTTGTAAAAACTACATTCATTTAAAGCATGAAAGGTCAATTTAGGTAAACTTGTTTAAGGAGCCTTTTGTAACCAGTGGGCTTTACTAAGCAGTTCTATTAACTTCAGTATAACCATAAGGAATAAGAGAAGCAGATACTAGAAAAACTTACTGGAAAGAGCCAAACCAGTGGGAAATAATAAAAAACAAGAAAGGAGAAACAGAGCATACTGAAATAGCATCACTTTTCCATATGCTTAATATATTTTTATTTCTCCTACTTTTGTTTTGGTCAATATCTCTTTTTGTTTTCATTAAAATGAGTGTTTATTAGGAGGACTTAAGTCTGATTATTAGATGAGAAAGGTACTGTTTCAAAAAGCTTCAAGTGGACTTGCATTATTTTGCATATTGGGGGAATGTAAGCATTCTTATTTATGTCTTCAGCCAGGATTGTTGCCACTGGGGCAGATGTACATTAAAAGATAAATAGTTAGAGAAAACAAGAACAGGAGCCAGGTCTAGACTTCACAATCTGCAGCTAGGGAGAAGGAGGACAGGGATTCTGCTTGTGCATTTCTGAGTATGTCTGAACTTAGCCTGTTTCATGCTGCTGCCAAGTCTAAAGGCCTGCCTCCCTGTCAGAGCCCAGAACTCCAAACAAGCAAAATAAACAAGCAAAACACAGTCTAACAAATCTAATCACTTATGATTATCTTTATCATGTGATGCGGAAAATAAAGTAAGAAATGAACTACTGCAACTCAGGAGAAAGCTCTTTTGCTTTCTGAATTAATGAAAAACAGAGAGCCTTGTAATTTAATGATGCAGTAAAAATTCCTGCTCTTTTACATTTCCATACTTGTAACCATGAATGGTTTTGCAAGTCTAAGGTTTGTTGCATTTTCATTTTCAGACCTACAACGCATAAGAAAGCTGTTCAGCTCATTGGCTCTTTTCCTTAGGAAAGTGTCAATAGAGATCAGACTGTGCCTTTAACATGGTTCACTAGCAGCTATGAAGTGTATTGAGGTGTTATTTCCATAGCGTTTTATTAAAGGGGAAAATGTTTTCCATTTAATTTCATTTCAAATGAGAACATGAAAAACGTGGTGAATCCATACCCTCATACAGTTGGCATTTGGCAAAGGTACTCCCCAAAGATCCCAAGACTCTAGTCTCCCTCACTTTCTTATTCCACGTTTGTTATTCACAAGAAATTTCTATTCAAAGTAGGTACTCACTAGAAAAATTTACTGGTAAGAATCAAACAAAAGGCAATTATAGAAAACAAAAAAGAAGAAATAAGTATACTGAAATAGTATCACTTTTATATATGCTTAATAAATTTTTATTTCTCCTATTTTTGTTTTGGTCACTCTGTTGTTTTGTTTTCATTCCATTGATTGCAGTTAAAAATTTTTCCTCCCATCCATTATTTCCTCCTTAATTTTCTTTTACATTTTTTGACTCTGAGTCCCAATGCTTTGGTTTCGTGCCTCGGGGTTTGGGTTGAAAATAGTTGTCAGAGATCCAACCTTGATTTTTTTAAATGTTAAGACCCCATCTGACTTCTGTTCAGTCTCTCTCCCTCATTATTCATCCCTGTCTTGTCCTTTGTGCCTTCATTCTCCACTGCCTTTGGTAATTTTTTAAGGGTGCTAAGGCTGAGGAAAAAGTTCACACACAACACACATGACTCCCTGCACAATGACATCACCACCCTCACTCCTCATGCAGTGACTCAAGATCTCAGGTTTGGAAATCCACACAGGTGATATAAAAAGGTCACTCTCACTACCCTCTCTCTCCCTTGGAATGTGCTGAAATCCTTCCTGCATTGAAAGTGTGATCTGTTAAAAATCTCTCTGCCACCTAGAAAGTATTGGCTTCTCTTACTGGATCTAGAGCTGCTGGCCCATGGCTGCCTTGCAGAGAGAGTATGAGTTTAGGGCACCTGGTGTTTTCTGGGGGGAGTCAGGGGCTCTCCACTCCAGTCAACTGGCTTCAAAATCTCATATGAACAGATAAGGAGAATAGATCTTTATTTTGCCCAGTAGTGAAATCCAGCTTAATCAAAGCCAGAAATATTTTGAAAAAATTGCTAATTTATTTCGAACCATAGCATTTTACTAAATGCATTAAGACATAATGGCTTTTACCCTGGAAAGGCAATTGTTTTTCAAAATAACGACTTATTTTTGGACACAAAACTGCATCCAGGAAACAGTCACTTATTTATCAAAGGTAATAGGATACATCTCTTAAAACCTGACATGTCTAAAATTGAAAGAGTAAAAATCAGTTCTTAATTTGCATCAACATTCCCATTGATTAATTCCCCATATAAAAAGTACTTGAAGTCCAAGAGTATGCATAGGCATCTATAATTTCCAATCAGTATTGGGAACCTAAAGTTGACAGCTACTATATATACATATCATTCAAAAGTAACCTTAGTCCAAAATTCATAATTAGAATATAAGTAACTTAATGGTTAAATAGGACCCAAGAATATTTTACTTTTATAGAATCATCCCTTTTCCCCTAAACTTGCTAAAGGCAAACAACAAATGGAAAATGACATTGCTTTCAAGATAGAATATTTCTACAGGCCTAAAATAGATTTTATAATTATTGTAACAAACATTCATTAGCCTAGAAGGCAAATGTCAAATGTAAAGCTAATAAAGATAAGACAGAAAAAAGGTAATTAAGGTAATTCCTACCAATAAATTTTCCTAGCTAGGGAAAGAAAAGTAGGGTGCAATACCTGGCCTAACAACCCACAGGGCTTGTGGTCTTGGGGCTACCTGTGGTCTTCGGGACCCTTGAATGTGGCCTTTTGACCTAATACAAATTTTCCAACATAGCAATTTGTTCTGTGAAGTTTGGATTGGGTTGAGGGGCCACATTGGGGGTCTGGAGCATCACATGTGGCCTTGAAGCCATGGGTTCTGAGTTCTTTTTATATGCTGAAAGACCTCTGTAGGAGAATGTACACAATTCATAATTTGCAAACTCTATTATTGCATTATTCTCCTCCAAAACTTTATGACTCCAATGATTGTATTATTAAAGTAGTCTCTGGGCTAATCTCCTGGACTTTGCTTGCTCTACTTCAAATCAATTTGAGGTACTTTGAAATCAGTATTCATAATACATCCATTTGATGCAGTCATTCCTTTATCATACATATCCAGAATAGAATATGAACTTCTTACACTGAGGTCAAGCTCCACCACAAATGCACATTATTTTCATCATCAGACGTTATCTGTAATTTTTTTTTGCTGGAACTCTCTGTTCTGTTAGGAGCTGAGCTCCTTACTGTGTTACAGAATTTTCGAAGGTTGGTCCCTCCATTGCTCATTGTTTTTCTTTCCACCAATCCAATCCCATCCTTCAAAGATACTCTCTTCCTGGCTGTGTTCCTCTCTACCATTTATTGACTAAACTACTGCTTTGGCCACCTTACTCCACTAACTTTAATTCTTCACTGGCTGATCTTGGTAAAAATATACTCTCCTCCGAGGTTATAGAACTCTGGAGAGCAGTGGTGACACTAACTCGTCTCACATTTTCCCACAGTACCATCCAGAGTATGTCTCAAGTCTTTACTCATTATTTCACAAACCCTTTTCTGATGAAACAGTGACTAGCCAGGGTTACATAAATATAAGCTCAAGTTCAAGCAAAGATTGGGTCCATCGTGTGCTCTTACATTAAATGTTAAAACTGAATAATAGAGAGCAGCTGCTGGTAATTTGGGATCTGCTATAGCTAATATCTTCTATTGCCTGCAGGCTGCCAGATAAACTTGTGCTTTGGCTTTAGATTAATGCTCATTTAAAATACTTTAATCTGAAGGGGGAGTTTTATGTACTGTTTAGATATATGATTTTGATGATGAAACTAGATGGTACATGCATACTGTAATGAGTCTTTCACCAAAAGAGATTATGCAGAGAGAAATAAGCACTAATGTATTGAGAATATATTGAGAACTTGAAACCACAAGTTATCACAGACCCAAAGAGATGGAGACTCAGGCAAGAGCTGGAAAGTTTCAGCACAGGCCTAACAGAATAAAATCAATTCTTTATGTTGTTTTTATTATATTTTTTTAGTGTAATCACACAGTAGAACGGTGGTATTCTGGGTATATCTTGGACAGAATGATGTTGTGTTCCCTTAATACAACCTTCAGGGCAGAGAGAAGGTAGGAGTAGCAAGTGAGAGTAAATCTAATACAAGTTTTGAAAGGCTCATTAAAAAATCTGGGGTAAGTACTGAGATATCTTTAGTTTTTTATTTTTATTTTTTTATTTGAACTTTTTATTTATTTATTTTTTATTTCATCATATTATGGGAGTACAAATATTTAGGTTATATAAATTGCCTTTGCCCCACCTGAATCAGAGTTTCAAGCCTGTCCATCCTCTAGATGATGGGCACAGCACCCATTAGGTGTGAATATACCCATCCCCTCTTCATGGGCTGATTTGTAGATATCTAACATTAACAGAACATAATGTGGAATCTAATAGTAGGATCCTAGCATGATATGTGGGATAAGAGAAAAAAAAGTTTAAGTCCAATTGGAGCAACTGGTGAAATCTTCATGAGGAGAGATGATACATCGAGCTGGAGTTTGAAGTGTAAGTAGAAGAAAATAATAGTGCAACTCCAGTGTGAAGGACAGCATGAGTAAAGGTGTGGAGCAAAGAAGGGCATGGTGTTTGAGGGAGTAGAATGAGTCTGAAATAAGGGTAAACTGAGGGACTGGTAGGACAAAATGTTGGAATAGTATATTGGGGCAAAATCACTAACCTCCTTGAGTGCCATGCTGAGGAATTTGACAATGGAAATCGCCAGTGTTCTAGGGAGGGGAGGGGTGTAGACAAATATCTAAACTGGGTTGTCTGAGGAAGATTATTATAACAAGCTGAAAGTTAAATTTTAATTAGGCAGAGATAGCAGGCAGGGAGATCAGGGAAAGGTTTTTTATAATAGCATAGAACAAACTGATGCAAAAGGAACTGTGTATGTTAAGAGAAAAGGAAAGAGTGTGTGTGAGAGAGAATGAGGATTGCATGAGCAAACTAGAACTTTGGGGTGGGAGCAGCATAAAGCTAGAAATGGAAGTGAGCTGAGTTTGGAACAAGTTGATTAAGGTCTTTCCCAGTCATCCCTCGGGAATGAAAATACTAGACATTTGAGGCTAAGAATGTGTAAAAGAAAATACTCTAAGAGTAACTATGTAAGTCTGTAAAATGTGTTTCTGATTGCTAGAGTACTGCCTCACTCTCAGAGACATTGGGCAAATCACTTTAATCTGAATTTATATTTCTTCAAGTTGAACTAAGACGCCAACCTTTTTCTCAAGGTATAATATGATGAATTTTATGGTCTTCATCTGTGTTCTGTTACCCTATCAGAGAAACAAGGATTTTCTTGATACTTCCGTCTTTCTTATGCCCCATATGTGTATCTTTGCCACCTCTTGCCCCTCATTTGAACTGCTTCAGACTCCTTCCCCCTTCCTTTACGCATGTCCATGCCTCTTTCATGTCAATTCCAGGCTAGACTATAATTCTTTTGAACTCCTCCAAATATATAGGATGCTGCTGCATCTAAAATGATTATCTATGGATAATTGTTTTTGTCTGAACAGGCAAACAAGGAGGCTTCTCCTCCTACCCATTTTATACCAAATCACAAGTATCACAGTGTACCCATGTGCAGAATGCTATGGGTCATAGCTAGGAGTAGCCAATGGAGTGTAGGTTATTTGATTCAATTGTACTTAAGAACTGTTTATTGAGGCTAACTTTGCTTGAGGGTTGGAATTGTGTTGGACACTGAGGATAAACCAGAAAACTAAACAAACACAGTCCTTGATATTATGGAGCCTACAGCATGGGAAGGAAGGCAGACATGTCAAAATGACTATTTAAAAAGTGACAAATTTCACAATGAATGCATGAGATGCAAGGCACTCAAACATTTAGGCATACATAGTAACATATATTTCATTAATTTTACAGAATGTTAAACTATGTCATTGAGACTATATGATAGAATATCTAAATTAGTGAATGCTCATAGGTTGATTTCAACGATTACATTTATGTCAAATATACACAATATAAGTAACGGTTCTAGCAATGTATAATCTTGATCATGATCAATGGAAATTTTTAATTACTAACTTGCATTTAGCATAGCATCTTATTAAAACCTGGAAGGGGTATTTCAATATACTCTCCCTCAAGGTTGAGCTATCAGTAATTTATCTTTAAATATCAAGTAAGGAGGGATATCAGAATTAAGATAATGTGTAAACCCAGTGCATATGTCACCCTTCTTTTACAACTCCATGTATCAACTACCCATGATTCCAAATTAAATAAAGTAGTTTACCTTGTCATAAGTCCAACAGAAAGCTGTAATATGTAACAACAAATACTGTACTATTGACTACATATTATATACTTATGTGCTTACTTATTTTCATATTTCAAATAATAAGAAAAAATGGAATACACAAGAAATAAAGGCATGAAAAGAGACAGAAGAAATACTAGCTTTTATCAGAAACAGAACATAGGTTTATTCATCACAAAAGAGGTATTTCTTAATCTGACATCAAATTTTGTTGTCTACTAAAAACTGAATGAGATATCCAAGCTGGCTGTTTAATGAAATGCAAATTCAGTGATGTAAAAGTTGGAAACTGAGATGTTTTAAATGACATACCGATGCTTTTAATATTTCTATTCTTTTATACTACACATAGAACAAAATCCCATATTTACTAGAGTTCTCTGTTTCTATAGATGCATGTCTTACTTAGCTTTCCTGAAGAAATGTAGTGCCTGATTTCATTTGAGAAAAAATAAATTATCAGGAAATCTTTTGAAAAGGAGAATGAAACACCTATGCTTTCAAAAAGCCAGTGAAGTCATGTCACTAGCTAAATTTTTCTGAGCAAATTTCTTTTAAAGTCCTTTATTTCAGCGTAATTATTTTACTAGTGTTAAAACAGTAAGACAAAGGATTAGAAAGTAGTCACTTATGATATCAAATCACCAGTAGCCAAAAATGAGGATGTTGAGAAATTGAAGTGCAAAATAGAAGCAACGGTTTTTAAAAATTAATCCCAGTAAAGCCTCCACTCTTGCCTCAATTTCATGGCTATTTCAGGTAAAATCTTTTTTTCAAGATTGTCTCCTCCAGTCTGTATTTTCTTGGGTTGAAATGAGTGCATATTTTTGTGAAACTTAAAAGCAATATGTACTTTATTTTAGAGTGTGTGTGTGTGTGCGTTTATGCACAGAATGTCTTAAACAACCAATAAATTTTGAAGGGGGAAGAGATATACATCATTTAGGCATCGTGTAATGCTTTAAATTTATAAAAAATTTCCACATTTTTCTACACATTTAAAGACCTTTGTCTCTACTCTCCATCCCTACAGATCTTCATAAACAATGAATGGCATCCTTCAGTGAGTGGCAAGAAATTTCCTGTCATTAATCCCGCAACTGAGGAGGTCATCTGCCATGTAGAAGAAGGAGATAAGGTGAGTTTTTAAACACTAGTTCCATTTTTATGCCAAGTTTCTTAGTTTCTTGCCATTGTGAGCTACCCAACCCCATTGCAAATTCAAGAGACATGTCATGAAAATATGGTTTCTGATGCAGTCTGGGGAGCTTTTCTAAGTTGCTCTTGGTACATAAAGACACTCAGTAGTCCTGTCGTGATGATGATGAGCCTGTGCTTCTGGGGGTTTTGGTGAGGTTTTCATAATTTTTTTTTCTTGCTTGATTTTAATCTAAAATAATGTCTA
The DNA here is from genome assembly GCA_008750895.1 of Mirza zaza. NCBI lineage: Eukaryota > Metazoa > Chordata > Mammalia > Primates > Cheirogaleidae > Mirza > Mirza zaza. Next base: position 177,932 of record VSMD01103347.1, on the reverse strand, counting down.
GGTTTATTATATAGGCTACCTAAGAAGGGATTACTCATAGGTTTGAAAAGCAGAGAAATCCTTTATTAATATAACATTGTTTATTCTAAGTTACTAGAGGAAACTAAGAAGTTAACATAGAACTTAAAGGACAGTAAATTACCAAGTTATTTCATTAAAAATCATTGAGTTAATATTTATCAACATTTTGATATTTTAGCTCTGGAGCCTTGAACCTTTAGCTTTGCCACTGAAATTAGTTTTATAGGTAAAATAAATCTCTGCTCCTGAAGTTCCATGTGAGACTTTGTCAGGTAGTCTGAGGACTTTTCTTGGCACAGTTCGCAGGGTTTATCTTTTTTCTAACATGTAGTAAGGGAAAGCTGATGTTCATACTAGAAGCCTTGGAAATCTTTGCCACTGACTTGCTCCATGCTTATTTACAATTACTATTGCTCAGACAAGCAATCAGGGACACTCAGTAACATCCAGCAAAATTTCACACCAGGTCAGGATGTTGATTGAGGTATCTGGACATTTGATCACTGAAACTAAACTGTTTATGATACAAACTGTTCATGGCGAGCTGCTGTGTGCTTAACAACCAGCACTTGCCTATTCTTTTTGGAATTATTCAAAACTTTTGTTTTTAAATAATTATTGATGTTCTTGCAATTTTGTTGGCAAATGTATAGTAAACTCTGATAACATCGCTTAATGAAAGGTACAAATCAAGTAAATTACATAGTCACAGTCAACCTGATATTCTGAAACTGACTCTTTATTAGATAATGAGCCAAGAAGTTTAAGGGATTTAATTTAGAAATAGAATGGTGCTCACAATGGGCTATATATCTCCTTTCAATGGTATTATACAGAAAGGAGGAGGGGCCAGAACAATTGGAGGTTACAAAGCAAAACACAGATGTGGGTGGGAACTGTTTTCTTTTCACTTCAGTGGCTCTTTTAGACTATATTGACTAATCCTGAAAACTGCTTTTAATACTAAAGCATGACCTAACAAATAATTGGTGGGTGGACATTAAAAGTAAATGTCCATTAAAGTAAGTGCCTGTGACAGGTGTAAAAGTAGAACTGATCTGATGACTATTTTCTGCATATTTGAATGAATTTGATGTGGAGATGCACCTTGTGGGAGTGATTGAAGAGTTCAGTTCTTCCTTAACTGTGCTTAGCTGCCTTTCGATATCTCAGCAACAGTTGAACTGTCTTCATGCATTCAGCTTGTGGCCCTTTCCTCAAAAAAGGAACATTGTAAATCCCAGAAGCAAAAGTGTTATTAATGTTGGCCAATCTGAGTTTATGTACCAAATTGTTTTATGGTTAATTCAAAAAATATACCTCTGAAAATGAAAGTCCTGTAATAAAAATCCAAGAAATCGTAGTCTTAGAATTAAAAAAGAAAAGAATCCTGATGCCTAATAGTTTTGAATAATGTGAAAATTTTTGTTATATAATGAAATCTATTGAAATTTGGTTTATTATATAAATGTCATAGAAATGCATCCTTATATAAAATTAGTGTAACATGAGAAGTTTGTAAGATAGGTAACCAAATTATTAAATATTTATCGACTGCCTATTGTAGGCCCTGAATAGTAAGAAATATCATAGCTTATAATACAGATAGTAGTAAATTTTCAAAGGATTTCATTATTAGGGCAACCTTGAAAAAGCTATAAGAACTAGATTTTAAAGTCAGATATGGGATTAAATATTCATTCTACTACCTGCTAGATTTCATGTCTATGAGCCATAGTCTATTCACCTGAAAACCAAAGTCAGTGATGCTTAACTATAACAGTACTGGTTGGGTTGTAAATAGCTTATCTTGTGCCTAGAGCTTCGTAGGTTCTTGACTAGTAGCTGGATTAGTCTGATGATGGTTTAGGTAGATTGATACTTGAACTGGCTGTTAAAAAATATGTAAGATTTTGAAAGTAAAGTGATGTAAGGTAGTGTACTGGTGGAACATTCTAGGCAAGGAGAGTTATAGGAGCAAAGGTGAGAAGGAGTTGGATCAGATAGGGTCGAACAAATGTGAACACTAAGTTTGAGTGGCTGAGGTGAAGCCCAATAATGTTGGGTCTTGAGAATCAGTCAGAGGAGTTTGGCCTTCAGACTGTAGATAAAAGGGAACAGTTGTAAACATTTGAAAGGGAGAGTGATAAGACAAAAGTACTTGAAGGTTAGCCTGGTAGCAATATGCAAGACGGTTCAGGGAGAAAAGAGAATGAACTTGGGAAGGCTATTGACGATATGAAATAAGAAAGGCCTAACTATGCTTCATTGTCCTAATATTTGTGCAGGACAGTGAACACGGAAAGGAGGATTAGAAGATACTAGAACTCCTAGCAGTTATTGATAAAGGTTAATCTGACTGCTAGGACTACATTAAAAATTGCTATCACTTAACATCTGTCATATAGAAAATGTGTTTCAAGTGTCACCTTATTCAGTCTTCAACACAACCCTGTGAGGTAACCATGCCCCTATTTTAAAGATAAGAACTCTGAACCTTAGGGAGATCATGCTACAACGTAAGACCTTCAGAATATTTTTTATGGTTTATAACAATATTTTTGGGTGATGATTTGGTTGTATGTCTCTTTCATTTGATTATTCCAAAAGGGCAGTCTCCTTACTTCATTTTTCTGTTATTAGAGCCCTGATGCTAAGAATACTACCAAGTGTCATGTTCATTAAATATTTAGATGGATGGATGTGTAGTCAAATCGCTCAAAGCTTACATAGCTAATAAGGAGAAATCAGAATTCAAATCTGGATTGTCTTGTTTCAAAACTATATATTAACTGCCATTATTCTATTTCTGCTCCTGCATAATAAATATATAAGTAAAGGAAGGGCATGATCCAAAGAACACAGGCACAATACATCTTTCTTTAAAGCAGAATTCTCTAGAGATGTGTTTTCCATATGACAGAATTACTTGTCTTGAAGCCAGTTTCTCCATATCCCTTTGGGACCAAAATTCCTAGAATGTCCCATATTTGGCAAAGCCGATGGCAGGACACTGAGCAGAAGATCCAAATGGAAGCTGTGTCACACAGATCTGTTTAAACACAGAGCAGCATATATTTTATAGGCTATGGTATCCACAGATCATACTGGCAATCTCAGATTCTTATGTCTTGCTTTTCTTTATTTTTTTTTAACATTGCTTTCTGAATGTAGCTTGGAAAAAGTTAGAACCTATGGCATGAGACGGTGTCTAAATATAAGCAATCAATGTGATTAATTGAATGCTCCAAATATATACTGTGATTAATTGAATGCTCCAAATATATACTCTGTGTGTACATTTATATACAAAGTACATATTTATATACACACACATACATATATATGTATATTTCTTGGGAAAGGCAAGTAATGAATGCATGTATTTTATTGTATATACTCATCATTTTCTCAAAAGTTAGACACTGAGATATACCAGTGTGTGATCTATTATCATAAAAGTCTCTTTACTTGTAGTCAGTAAGTATCATCATTTGATCATACCATATAGCACTTCTAAAACATCCCACTTATCCCAGATCATCTTAGTTTGGTGATAAATACTACAAAATTATATTTAATTTGTAGAGTTGTACGATTGGGGTTTCTTGATTGAATACAGCCTAAGGAAGGAGATAACATTTTGAGGTCCATGCTTCTCCAGGGGGGAGATGTCATGCTTGGATAGGATTTAGCTTAATTTTGTACAGTTTAAAAGAGTTAGGTTGATTACTCGCCCCTCACTCAATTCTCAAAGGGAATTATGCCTCCTGCAGAAATTTGCAACCCACTGGCCTATGATGCAGTCATGATTTATGGAGCACACATAGTTTCATTCAGTGGCCAGTCCTATGTACAAAATAACATTGAAATGATCTATGCCTTTAAGGTGCTTGCAACTGACCTGATGGAGGAAAAACAGGACATATGAAGTAGTAATGAACAGGGAGGTAGTGATTCCTGTAGTAAATATGTTCTGTGGAGCTCAAAAGGGTCTTAACAAAGATCTGCAGGGGAACGTAGTGGCCAGGGCAACCTTTGTAACTGAGGTGGAATAGGAAAGAAGCAGAGGAGATACCTGGTGTAGAAAAACACAGATGAGTAGAAAGTTCTTGCATGAAGACAATAGGAGAGTGGAGTCAAAGAGTCTAGACCGAGTGTGGAATCACTTTACTATTTGACTTTTGCTGGAATGAATGTAGTCTGAAGTGGTGCATTATTCATAATAAGAAAATGATTTCTTTACCTGTTTAGTGTTTAAAAAGATCTCTTTGTACCCAGATGGGAAAGGGGGAGGGGCTGCCCCCTGAAGACCCTTCAATATACCAGTTCCACTTCCTCTGTGCCTTTTCCCTCTGCAATAAAAAAAATGGTCAAATGTTTATAATGTTTACTATTCAACAGCAAACAAAATTTCTTATTTAACCTTTAATAGGCCATTCATGAGAATGGACAGACTGTATAGAGTCAAAGAGATCAAAGAAGATATTCACTACTTTGGATCTTGAGCTTCTCCAGCAACTCCTATAATTCAGTCACCAAGGGAGTGTAATGTGTGGTGAGAGCAAGCAAAGGCTCTACAGTGAGATAAGCTTTGCTAAAAACTCATTTCAGCCACTTTTAGTTATTGACCTTGGGTAAAGCTCCTCTCTCTTTGCTTTAGTTTCTTCATCTGTAAAATGGGGGACTTGTTTTTCCCTTTAAATGACTGAGAATTAAATGAGTTAATATGTGTAAAGTTATTAGAACATTACTTGAGACATGGCAAGCACACCAATGATAGCGACTATTACTATGATATTTACATCTTAGGAAATCAAGCATATGCAAGAGGTGTGGAGCTCGTCATTCTAAAGATTACTCAGCAAATGTAACTGTAATATGGTGTAGTTGAGTGTGCACAGTGTGCTAGACTTTAGGCTATTGGAGACACAGTGCCTGCTTGTAAGGAGCTTCAGTCTATTTCACTGGGCTATTGCCATTGGATTTTCTTAATCCAGTATGTTCAGCCTACTGAATTAAATTCCCTCTGACCCACAGGAGGATGTTGACAAAGCAGTGAAGGCCGCAAGGCAGGCTTTTCAGATCGGCTCTCCATGGCGTACTATGGATGCTTCAGAGAGGGGACGACTATTGTACAAGCTGGCTGATTTAATCGAAAGAGATCATCTTTTGCTGGCAGTGAGTATTAACCAAATTGGGTAGGGAGATAGAGCTCTCAAAAGCATTTATTGTTTGAATTGGCAAGTTGTTTTGGTTTTAGTGATCACTACTGCTCTCTCCAAACAAAATGCAAAGACTTTATCTCCCAGCTCCTGTGTAGGACTCTGACCATTGAGTTACTTCTTAAATATTCATTTGTACTGCAGTTCTGGGTGATGTTAATTTCTGCTCCCACAATAGATTCCACTGTCTAAACATTGTCAAACCCCAAGTTAAACCAAATTAAAGAAATTTCTTTCCTTTAGCTAACAACTTCTCAAATCCTTTAACAAGGTCACATGTAGTTTGAATCTCATGGAATGATGTACTGGGTTTCTTAAAGTACTTGACTAGTGAACACTTTTAGGTGAAAACTCATCATTTGTCTAAGGTGCCCCAAATATTTCTCTAAATTAATATTATTTCTTTTTAGAGAAATGCATATCCAATAGCCAAGGTATTTAATAAATGGCTATTTTCCCCCTCCCTGAAATGTGTGTTCACAATGGTCATAATTAAATGATGTTCTTTTTGCAGGTGAAAAAGGCAAAGATTAAAGAAAAAAAAATCCAATCATTGATGTGATTTTTTTTTCAGGCATCAATATTTATTAACACAAGACAAAGGAAACAAATTCAATGAGTTAATAGAACACTGTCCAGCCAGATGTTAAATTTAAAAATGTATATCTACTCTAATTTCAAATAAATAAAAAAACTTTATACATAATTACACAGTACTGTAGTTTGAATTTGACACGGATAAATATCTTGACAGAAAGTAAACAAAACAGCATTTAGGATTGGAAATGATGTGCATTTTTACTTTGTTGTTTTAATTTATATTTTAACAGTTAGATAAGTCAATGGGTAATATCTTTGTGGAGGGTATTTCCTCGTTTTTTGTCTTCTCAGTTGGGCATTATAGTGAAGCCAATTTAACCAAAACCAATACCAAAATCAGATTCCACAGGAAATTTTTATATCTTTTAGAATCTTAAAGTGGTAGTTGCAGAAAAGTCTGATTTTTTTTTTAAAAAATCAACATTAGCAATTATAGTTAATGAAAGAACCATTTATTAGTCAATTGGCGACTCAGCATAATTCAAAATATGCAAAAATATGGAACCAGGAGCTATGCATAATGAAACTATATTAACCAAAATTTCCTATAAGAAGAAAGCATAATTTGCTTAAACTTGGCTTCTTTCATTTATCTGATCTATTTATTGCCTGTCAGCATAAGAACTGTACAGTCATACAAAAATTGTGTCTGATTAAACTTTGAGATGGTAGACATTTTAATACACAGACAGGACAGCTTTAACAGTTTATCACCTGGATATTCCTGCCAGGTACTCACCCCAGCAGAACATTATATCCCAAAGAGCTCTTTAAAGTTCTGCTTAAGAAGAGAAGGAAAAGAGGAGATTGGTCATCCTATAATGAACAGGGCACTAAACTAGAAAATTTTGAACTTTATAGACCATTCAAATGATGATTATGATAATAATGGAAAAACTGGGAGTTTCACCATTAAAAATTATGCTGAGGAAAATTATGAATGAAAAATCCAGGTGTTACTTAAGTGTGTGTGAATAGACTGCCTATATCTAGATGGCATACAAAAATTAAAAATGATTATTAAGGCATCATTAATAGTCACTGACACTAAACTGTCACACAGAGTTGGATTACACAGTGAGTGAAATCTTGTTGAAACTGATCTGACTAAAGTTGGGTACCATTCTCACCTACTGTGTATATAACAAATTGTGACAGAATCCTAGAAAGTTTGTTAGCTAGAGGATATTCAAAATGAGATTAAAAGCACTAGTTTTTAGAAACCAGAATCTCATAACCGTTTGTATCTTGCTATGTGACCTCAAGCAAGTCATTTTGACTTCTTTTTAGTCTCTTTTTTAAAAAGAGGAGGTTAGACAAGATGATTTAAGATTTCTTCTATTTTCAAAATTGTCTAGCACATGATTATTCAAAATATTGACTATATATGCTTTTTTAATGTAAAACTTTTATGGAAATTTAGATTTGGAACATGATCTCTTTTTCAGACAATGGAGGCAATGAATGGTGGAAAAATATTTTCCAACGCATATCTGATGGATTTAGGAGGCAGCATAAAAGCATTACGCTACTGTGCAGGCTGGGCTGACAAGATCCAGGGCCGTACAATACCAGCTGGTGAGTAGCTTTGAGAATCCACTAGACGTAGGAGTAGCAGTGAGGAGATTACTATAGAGCTCAATAATTTTAAACTTTCCCTCTTAAAGATGTCAACCAAAATAAGGCAAAATTATTTTCCCCTATATTTTGAGACAACACAGCTCTGAACCTGGAAGTTCTGTTAAGATTCATCAAATGGCTTTTTTATTTTTTATTTCTTTGCTGCCAAGAAGACTCAGACCCAAGTAACCTTGGATGTGAGCTCCCACAAATGGCTTTTAAAGTTGTTTCTGCATAATCATGCAGAAGATAACACTATGCATATTTTAAAAAATATTAAAGTAAGAGCATTCTTATGGCCACAATTATTAATTTGAGGCAATTGTCTAACTAAGGGCCCAAACTTTTTAAAGCTGGCCTCTGGAATTAAATTCTTTGGTTTTATTCCAATAATGACATTTTTACCCTTTCTATAATGTAATTATTTATGCCTTTTTGCATGTCCAGGATGAGTCAGTTGTGATCAGCTGTACCTGGTCAAACTCACTACAGATAGACCAGACTGATTAAACAAACTAATTCACATTGATTTGTTTCAAATAGCTTCAAAGCAATAAAGAACTGTGGTTGTAGCCTGAATTAAGGATTATCTTGTTTTTGATTTTACTATTTTTTAAATTGTTACATTTTTGAAAAAGTTCCTATTACTGATAGAACTTTGAGCTGCCAGAAACACATCTGAATGGTTCTTCTCTTAGCTGAAGACCTCTTCCTTCCTTTCTCGTTCTTTTTTTTTTTAATTTTAGTTAAAATTTTAGAAGGATGATTTAAAAATAAGCCCTCTTAGATGATGAGAGATGGAATTAATTATCTTTCATATTGTTTCCAATTTTGTGTTTTCCTTTCACCTAACTCAATTTTATGGTTCCTGACATTCCAAATTACTATTTGAGGGCTCCATTTTTATTTTGCGAAGAGTTGGAGATGTATTTTATATTTTAATTATTGTCTACACTATTCTCTCATATCAGCCCCAAACCACCATTCTGTGAATGATGAGTACATTTGTCTATATGTAATTGTGTGTGTGTTTCACTTTCTAGATGGAAACATTTTTACTTACACAAGGCATGAACCTATTGGTGTATGTGGCCAAATCATTCCTGTAAGTTGTTCTTCTATATACTCTACATTTTTTTAAAAAAGAACTAATAATGAAGGTTCCTACAACACACATAGATTCCTATATATTGGGGTTTTTTTATTTATTTAATTTTTAATTTCAGAATATTACTGGGGTACAAATGCTTTGGTAACATAAATTGCCTTTCCACCATCAGAGTCAGAGCTATACAAGCATGCCCATCCCCCAGACATCCCGCACCACACCTGTTAGGTGTGAATTTACCCATCCTCACCTCCCCCTCCTACCTGCCCGATCCACAATGAATGTTACTTTTGTATGTGCACATAAGTGTCAATAGATTAGTACCAATGTAATGGTGAGTACATGTGGTGTTTATTTTTCCATTCTTATGATCCTTCACTTAGAAAAATAATCTCTAGTTAAAACTAGGTTAATACAAAATATATTAGTTTACCACTTTTTTGTGTGGCTGAGTAGTACTCCATAGTATATATGTACCATATTTTATTAATCCACTCATGTATTGATGGACACTTGGGTTGTTTGCACATCTTTGCAATTGTAAATTGTGGCGCTATAAACATTTAAATGCAGATGTCTTTTTTACAGAATTATTTTTTTCCTTTGGGTAAATACCCACTAGTGAGAATCGTGGGATCAAATGGTATTTCTACTTTTAGTGCTTTGAGGTATCTCCATACTACTTTCCATAGAGGATGCACTAGTTTGCAGTCCCTCCAGTAGTGTAGGAGTATTCCTCTCTTTTTGCATTCACACCATTTGTTTTGGGGCTTTTTGATAAAAGCCATACTCACTGGAGTTAAGTGATATCTCATTGTAATTTTGATTTGTATTTCCCTGATGATGAGAGATGTTGAGCATTTTTCATGTGTCTGTTGGCCATAAGTTTCTTATATATTTGTTAAATATGTAGTAGCTATAGGATTTGTGAACTTGGTCTCCCTGTGACTAAACTTCTTAGATATGAATTAGGTAGTCCAAAACCCTATCTATATCCTGGCATGTCCTTGAGAGTATTTCAGAACTATAGTAACAACAGATCTTAATCTTACATTGTATGGGTTGTTTTTTAAAACTGGTATTATGTCCTCTCTTTAAGAGCCATGTTTTACACATGTATAGCAAAGTGCCCATCGCTGGCACATCTACAGGTCACCAAGTTAGTGAAATGTAGTAGACTCTATTAGTCTCCAACACTCTTCATCTCCTCATTGAGCCTTCTCATTACAGAGAATAGTACCAACCAGAGTTTTCTAATCCTGAAAGATATTTTTTAAGTTAAAATGAAAGAAATCATACCAGGGGTATTTAGAGTACTACATGGAATATATTGTGTCTTAAGATGAGAAGCTCTGATACTCAAAGTTCTTCTTTAAATAAGGTACTATTTTTTAAAGTGGAATTGTGAAGATTTCCTTTTAAGCTTAACAAACAGGAGACTATCTAAGTGATATCTCTTTAGCTGACAACCTTCCGAGGTCCAAATAAAAATATGGTGAAGTATCTTGAAGTTCTTAGTTGAATAAGTGGTCATTATCTTTTGCTCCAATGAGATTAAAAATGTTGATACAGATACATTTCAATGAAATTCCTCATTAATCCAAGAATTACAGTAACATCTATAAAAACTATATAACTGCAAATACTAATAACAGTTAATATATACTATGTGCCTATGATGAACCAGTCACTGTGTTAAGATCATAGCCCACTTTCTTGATTAATCCTCAGGACAACCGCCTGAGGTAGAGAGGACCATTATCATCACTTAAAGATGATGCAGTTGTACACACAGAGCAAGTAACATGTGTGACTTCACAAAGCTGGTAGTGATTGAGCTGAGATTTGAACCAAAGCACTCAGTTTTTGGATTCAGGATATCTATGTCTTTAACAAGATTATTTGTGCTAGAAATAAATGCTACTAAGGATAGAATTAGGTAAATAATTATAATAAATCATCTGTGGGTTGGGAGGAATACTCATATTTTTTAAATACTTACAGATAAATTAATATATGCTTAAAGGTAAGCCAAACCATGCAGTGTTTTTTATCTTCCTGGTAGAAGAAGAACTCAAATTGACAGCACTTGATTAAATTTTGGAGCTCTCTCCTACTCCCTTCCCATATTTAGTCTATTTAGAGCATTTTATAATTTACTAGTTGCTTTTAGCAATGTAATTTATTAGAATACAACAGATGATTACACAACAATACTACAATTACTTTTTAATATCTGCAGGGGGTTTATCATGTAAATGTAGATTACCAAATGTGATTTTCAGCAAATCAGAGAATCTCTTGTTAATATTGCTTTCTAGTGGAATTTCCCGTTGGTCATGCTTATTTGGAAGATAGCACCTGCCCTTAGCTGTGGAAACACAGTAGTTGTCAAACCAGCAGAACAAACTCCTCTCACTGCACTCCATGTGGCATCCTTAATAAAAGAGGTAAGTCTCCTAAATCAAACTGTGCACAAGAACTTCATTTCATTGAGTGCCACTGCCAACTACATTATTTACAAAAGTCTCCTGTTGAGTGTGGGGATGCATTTAGCATGGGTGCTGGCTGGGATTCCTGGCAGTTCACCTAAAGGAGTCTCTGCCTAAATACAGACAGGAAGTCTAATGCAAGGGCTTGGTGTCAGTCACATTGTGATCACTTTTTTGTGTCTTTCGTCCAACTTTCGTGAACATAAATAAATATTGAAATTGATATAGTATTCTTTCAAATTTTGAAATGTTAAGTTGGTTTGTCACTGCCACTAATGGCCTGGTGGTTTCTGCAGATTTGTTCAAATTATTATAGGATATGTGAAGATTGGAGGCTTCTGTGGAAATATGGTTGTTTGTACTCTTGGCCCACATTATTTCTAAACACATCTACCCAGAAGTGGACATGCTTATATTAACTTTTCCATTATTGTTTTCTCTGCATTTGTCTTCTTCTTCAAAAGTGGTAAAAGAGCACATGAAACTTATTTTTATCAACTACCTATATTGTATTAATATGCTTCCTTTATTACAAATTATTCGTTGTTCTTCTGTCTTTATATCCTACCAAAACTTAAAAAATGAGCATTAATCACTAGAAAATTCAATTTAAGAAATCTGAACTAATATCTTAAAAATATTCTATATTTCAAATTAATAACAGGCAAAACAGATGTAAAAATGAAATATTTTAATAATTTGATGCAATTCACATGAAATTTTAATATGTCCTTCTGAGTTTCCATACTTTTTACCTGAATTTTTTAACTCGGGTTGAAATCAATCCTGAAGTGCAATCATATAGGGGTTGACCATACTTATTTAACATTTTACTGATTGAATGATGCCAATGGGGACTCTCAGCTGTTATGCCCTGAACAATTGACAACAGCTAGAAACTAAAAATGTGAGATCCTTTTAGTTTCTTAGTTTTGCTGGTGGGGATAATAAACACATTGTTTTCCTTCTACACAAGTAATTTACCAAACACTTATACTTTCTTCGTGAGTTACTATGATGAAATTTGAGACAGTCATCAGTGGAGCAATAATCCATAGCCTTACCCTGAGGAAAAATGGGCCTCCAGTAATACACCACTTGAGGTTATTTTTATGTGGGTTAATAATAACTGTAATATATTGTTAGTAGTATATAATAACTGTAATAATAACAATAATAGTAAAGAATAAAACCACTTAGATGAATTTTCCTTTTTTCTCTCAGGCAGGGTTTCCTCCTGGAGTGGTGAATATTGTCCCTGGTTACGGGCCTACTGCAGGAGCAGCCATCTCTTCTCACATGGATGTAGACAAAGTGGCCTTCACAGGATCAACAGAGGTAATGTCACTTACTCAGCCCAGAAGTTAAGAATGTCTGCATCTCCAGCTATCAGAAGCATGTTTAATGTAATTATTTTTGAGCCAATACTTCCTCAAAACAAAAGTTCCTTTTAATGATCCTTATTTTAGCCTTCAAATATGTGTATAGAACATAAGCAGATATAGTTTGGATGAAATGAAATACCTATTACAAACTTGGACTAGAGCGAACTATTTTTAACATGTTCTCATTATTTCTGATGAGAAATATGGCTGTTGAAACCTTGTCCTATGATTAGTAAGGTTTACAGTAGAAAATGTAAATTAGGCCATAGATGATTTGTATGAATGAATGTAATGTTATCCTGTAGATTATTAAAATTAAATCGTAGAGCCTCACCCGTAGCTCCTTGTCGGGCTCTCTCCTCCTTAGACATTCAGAAAGGGAGCCAGAAACTCAGCTTCCTTCAATGTTACTCTTGGCCTAGCCTAATTTTTCTGTTTGGCTCAAACTTGACCATCCAAAGATTAAAGACCAGTACTCCAACCATGAGCACCACCAGGAAAAGAAGGAAGGAAAGAGAGCATTCTGAAAGGTAGACTTTGGGAAAAGGGAGTCCCATTTATTGAGATAATTTTGTATCCTAACAAAAACTGTTGAGATCATACTGTACCAAGAAAAAAAAATCATTGAGTCATTCTGTTAGATAATGTGACATTGTTAGATGCAGTAACTACTGTATACCTTTCATTGGTGTGCAGTGTAGTAGGTAAAAAGTATCACCCCATCTTAGAGAGCTGCTGAGGCAAGTAAGAAATAAGGCAGGATGTGATAAGTACTAAAATATGTAAAAATACTGTGAGGGGGTGCACAGGAAGGAATAATGATGTCCAAATGGGTGCTAGAACTTTCTGTGAGTTTTGAGGATTTGTTACGTTTTTTTTCCTTAACTCCCTGGAGATTGAGAAGGAAAAAGAACATTTCAGATAGGGAGGTGAAACTAATTTCATTACTTTATGATCCCAATAGGCCACTCCAATATAAAGAAACATTTATATAGATGACAGAAATGTTGGAAGATCAAATATTCTTGATTGTTTTAAAACCAGATAAATACATACATATTTTTCTTCGTTTTTCATAGGCATAGAGTAGTAAAAGTTTGCATTCTGTAAATCCCTAATTGAGGCAGGGGAAGGCCAGCCCCACATTCAGGATTTATTGTGAACAAAACAAATGAGAATGTTCAATGCATGTCAATACATTTTAAAATGGTGAAATCACAGAATGAAATCATAGCAGAGATGGTAAGGGAAGAAAAGAACAAATTCCTCAGCCTAGACTTCTAGAACTTCCCCAATAGGGAATCCATGAAGCTTTCAAGGCCTAGAACCACACCTGCTTACTCTTCAGTTCATCTCGACTGGTGGGTTCTGTTCCCTGATTCCAACTCCAGCATCACTGCCTGTTATTCTTGGTTTGTCCCCGAGCCTCTGTTGCATTTGCAGGGGGTGGAAACTTTACCTACCAAAACCACCTCAAAATACTGATATTAAAATCTAGGAAACATCTGTGTTCATATTCTGACTCTACCCTTCCTAGCAGTGTGTCTTCGAAAGTTAAATATCCTTGTGAATTTAGTTTCTTCATTTGTAAAATGGAGACAATAATATCAACTTTACTGAGTTGTACAGAATAAAACTAAGAGAGCTAATGAGTAGTGAAACACACAGCACCCTACCCAGCACTCAGTATAATTATATGGTTATTGTGTCTGTACTCATTTCCTTTTTCTTTTTCTTCTCCCATTCTTTAATTTCTCACAATAATTGAAAAGGTGTGAGGGAAGAGCTTCCTCTCCCTATAAATTTTCCCCATCTCTGCCACTGTGCCCCATCATTCCTGATTATTCCATGTACCATTTCATTCCCACATGCTCTTCATTCACATGTGGTCATAACGTATTCCTACCGGGCTCCCCCGACATATTCTCTGGCTGGCTTTCTCCTCTCCTCTGCAGTTGCAGGAGCCCTCTGAATTTAACATCGCCCGTCTGTGTTCCCATTGGCCGTGATACGCAGCTATAAGAGCATGTGCCTGTGGCCTTTTTATGTGTCTTTCTCTCCCTTGTGGAATATCCACAAAGACTCTTGTTCATCATTATCTAGCAAAACCAGTACAGTGACTAATTCTAAATAAGTATAAAGAATTAAGTGTAAATAATATGATTTTAGAAGCCACACTGGGAAACCCATCTTAGTTCCAATGCATGGAACTTAGGTCCATGTTTCTTGGAATCTCTTTCCGCGTTCTCTATTAGCTTCGGGTTTTTTGCTGGGCAGATATCAGGGAACTTGGCAAATGCCATGAAAAAGGCAAACAACATGTTATATCCTTTTTGGTCATTGTAGCAAAGATTCCCACTCTCACAACACTTTTAGCAAGGTAAGAATTTTAATGTCCCATGACATTCATATAAAATAGTACCCTACTCACATTGTGCAAGATACAGCGGGCTATTCCCTTTTCATGAGCATTTGCTACTTCCGTCTCATATGGAAATGCCACAGTATCATGGAATATACTATTTATCCATAGTCTTAATGGTTCTTATCTTCTCTTCATTCCAAACCTCTGAGAAAAATGATGAATTGTTACTTATTTCCAAGTAAAGGAAAGAAATCATGAGACAGAAAATGGATGTTTCTTAGCTTGGGCTTAGACTTTTGGGAAAATTCAAGCAAACCTTTTATTGGCCGCTTAAACTTGCACTAAGCAAAAGAATAACCTTTCTTCCTCATCTGTACTTCTAACCATTCTTCACACTAGTCTTGATATCTTAGGTTTTAGAAAAATAATTCTGATTTTGCTTTTTCCCAAGATAAAAGCTATCTACTTTAATAAAGTCTCTAAAAAAATCAATAAAGTTTCTCCAGTAAACCTAAGTTTAAAAACAGGAAAAGAAAAAAAAAATGATGCAGAATAAAATTGGGGAACTCAAAGTGGGAAAGGCAAAGAATGTTATCTAGAATAAAGAAAATTCTTAATCATCTTAAATGAAAATTCAACTTTTGAAAATAGTTCTTAGCAGCATGTTGTAAAATCAAAATGAGACACAAGAGACATTCCAGACTGGGTTAACCAATGAAAGTCTACTTTTAGTTTATTTTTATTAATCTACTCTTAGGGGTTTGATTTAGAACCATGAAATCTTTAAGATGAAAACATTAGATTGATTAGTGCTTTATTCTATAATGCAGAGTAGCAGTTCAGTAGCCACATAAAATTTCTACATATGCTTAGCAAGCATCTACTTTTGTTCAGTTGGAATATAAATTTTTTATTAAAATCTGTCATGTGTATCAGGAAAAAATAAACTCAGAGAACAAAAGAAGGGATGTAAATTGAATTATATTTAAAACGAAGAAAAGCAAAGATTTTAGTGGATTGTCTCAAATTAAAATGATAGAAAAATAAATAATTATGAACAATCCAAGTTTTAGAGCTAGATAAACAAGAACAATGATAGAAAATAATGTTGAAGGGAAGTGATCCACAAAGAAAAAAAATTGAAGACAGTAGAGGCAACGAGCATTAAAGAAGACACCAGAATATTAGGATTTCAGCTAACTGAAGTAGCAGCACAGAGCACAGATGCAATTTCTTTCTTCTACTTCACTATTCACAGTGTGTGTGTTACTGGGGAGGAAAGAGAGAGAACTCTGTCATTCAGTCAACAGTTAAGTGAGCCCACTGTGGATAGATGCTACTGAGAAGACATAGCAGTGTTAGGGTGTTGTCACTGCTACCAAGGAGGTCACAATCTGGGGAATTTATGTCTATACAAATAATACAATCTGATGCAGACACTGAAAGACTCTCCAAGAGGTTCTTGGGAGGCCAGGAGAAGAGAGTCATTTCTACTTAGATCATAAGAAGGATTCAAGGAGAAGCTAAGATATGAGCTGGACCCTAAAGAAGGGTAGAACATGGAGGCAGCCCAGGTTGGGGTGGGCATATGATGAGAAGAGAGATGAGATTCAGGAGGTGGTGAATATGCCAATTGGGCTGGTAGAGGTCTCTGAGTGTCAGTAGAGGCATGTCATCATAGATAAGTTGTGACTGGGTCATGATGTGTCTGATCAATGCATAGAGAGATGAAGTTCTGATTTAAATGAAAAATAACCTCCTGTGTAGAGCCAATCAGGATCAGCTCTCATGTTCTCTATCTCTGCTTTCTTACTGATGAGTATTTTTCTGATTTCTTGGTGTCTGCATGCTTGGAGAAACGAGCCTTTTATATCCATAGGTGCCAAATCTTGAAAAATGTCAGAGATTCTCCTAAAGTTAATTTTACAGTAAAGTTTGACTATGGCACATACATCGCATAAATTTAAAACACTAAATAAACCTGTCTTCGTGAGAGCAGATTAAGCCTTCTCCCTTTGTAATGCTCCATTTCAGGTTGGCAAATTGATCAAAGAAGCTGCTGGGAAAAGCAATCTGAAGAGGGTGACACTGGAGCTTGGGGGGAAGAGCCCTTGCATCGTGTTTGCTGATGCGGACTGTGAGTATGAGTCACTTTAGCTTCTCACCCTTCATCCTTTCTGGTGTCTGATAATGCCATTCAATGAAATTAAATTTTACAAAAGGGTTTGCTTCTAACATGAAAGTATAGGGAATTAATCGGAATTCAGAATTACTCTTGAACATCTCTTAAATCGTCCTAAACTTATAAATCATAAATAATTTTAATGCAAACACAATTTCTTCCTAGTTTGGAATAGATTGCAATTTCCTCACATAAAATTCTGGATAATGTAATCATTTACCATTTAGGGGCCATGGTATTGATAAAATTCCATACCTTTAATTATTAATGTCATATTAAGCATCATGAGATACCCCAGAGACATGTTGCCCTGAGACCAAATGGGGAGACAACAGTTTCACACTTGCCATCCCCCTTCTTTCTTAGACAAATGCTCATTAAATGAAATGCTCAGGAGAAAATCACACCAACTATTTAAATAAATTCTTTTATTTTTTTCCGTAGCAAGTATAGTTGAGTTTATATACAGAATCTACAATTATGATGAGACTTTACTATATAATATTCTGGGTTCATTCTGATTATATTACCAGGTAGAATCACCAGATTACTTCCTAAATAGAAGTTAATTAGCAGAAATAGATGTTCACCTCTTTCATTCACAACTCCATTATTTATTTGAGGCTGAAAACACAAATGCTTCACGGAATTGGCCCATGTTGCTTTTGTGATCTTAATGGAAGTTTTTTGGAACATACTACCTTATTAAACATTCTATAAATATGACATGATTCCCAATTTTTCTAAGGTTTTTTGTAAACCACTCCCACTACAACTTAAGCAGGTGTGATTAGTTTAAAAAATAAATAAAAACAGTCCACAGTTGCTATAATATTGAGTTGAATCTTCAGCATGTAGAAAATTAAAATGCAAACTAAAAAACTTTATTCTTGTTCAGTATCTAGTAATGAAGCACCATATTTCGTCCTTTTAAGTCACATTCTACTATCTAAAATAAATGGATAAGAATTTATAGGGATAATATATGAAATAATGTGATACATTTTATACAGATATTGAAAATGTCTTTGCTAAAATGAGGTTGTAAGGTGGCTGAGTGATTCAAGTATTAGTGTTTTTTGCCAGTTTTTTTTATTTGTTTTGGTTTATTTTGTTTTCTTTTTCCCACTAAGATCACTTTTCCTTTTGATCAGAGTATTTAAGATCTTTTGAGATTATTTAATGAAATAGACATTTCAGATTTCTTTGTTATCTAGTTAAAACATGAGACCTGAAAGAAATATTCATAGTCATCTAATTAGAAATGGAGATATTTATAAAAATCATTTGCAATGAGACTTAATCTATGATCATATCCACATTCTTGATAATATCTATATTAAAGTTATAATGACCACTATTTTTTTCAGATTCTGCCATTTTTTGCTATTATTTCCACAGTAAATAAAAGATCAGAAAGATTAATTTGTAACCAGGCTGTTAAGAGATAGATTGTATTGAGCCCGTGTCTAACTATAAAACTCATAACTTTTTGTTATCACCATATTGCTTCTAAGAAATGTATATATATATATATATATATATATATATATACACACACACACACACATACACACACATACACAGAAGCAATATATAAATTTTTTTTATTTCTGCATATCATGGGGGTACAAATATTTAGGTTACGTTGCCCTCACCCCCCAGTCAGAGGTCAAATGTGTCTGTCACCCAGATGGTGCACATCACACTCATTATGTATATATATACCCATTCCCTCCTCCACCCTCCTATCTGCCCAATGTCCGATAAATGTTATTTCTAAATGTCCACTTAGGTGTTGATCAGTTAATACCAATTTGCTGGTGAGTACATGTGGTGCTTATTTTTCCATTCTAGGGATATTTCACTTAGTAGAATGGGCTCTATCCAGGAAAATACAATAGGTGCTATATCACCTTTATTTCTTATAGCTGAATAGTACTCCATGATATACATATACCACATTTTATTAATCCAGTCATGTATTGATGAGCACTTGGGTTGTTTCCACATCTTTGCAATTGTAAATTATGCCACTATAAACATTCAAGTACAGATTTTTTTTGTCCTTTGCGGTAGACACCCAGTAATGGGATTGCTGGATCACATGGTAGATCTATTTGTATCTCTTTAAGGTATCTCCATATTGCTTTCACCAGAGGTTGCACTAGTTTGCATTCCCACCAGCAGTATATGAGTTTTCCTATCTCTCTGCATACATGCCAACATTTATTATTTTGGGACTTTTTGATAAAGGCCATTCTCAAGGGAGATAAGTGGTATCCCATGATGGTTTTGATTTTGCATTTCCCTGATGATTAGAGCTGTTGAGCATTTTTTCATATATTTGTTGGCCATTATTCTGTCTTCTTTTGAAAAGTTTCTGTTCATGTCCTTTGCCTACTTTTTGATAGGATTGTTTGATTTCTTTCTTGCTGATTTTCCTGAGTTCTAAATAGATTCTAGCTATCAACCCTTTATCAGATGTGTAGCATGAGAAAATTTTCTCCCATTCTGTAGGGCGTCTGTTTGGTTTCATGATAGTTTCTTTGGCTGTGCAGAAGCTTTTTAATTTGATCAGGTCCCATTTATTTGTTTTTGTTGTTACTGTGATTGCCCTTGAGGTCTTCTTCATAAATTCTTTGCCTAGGCTAATGTCTATTAGAGTTTTTCCAACATTTTATTCTAGAATTCTAATAGTTTCACACCTTAGGTTTAAGTCTGTTACCCACCATGAGATGATTTTTGTGAGAGGTGAGAGGTGTGTGTCCTGTATCAGTCTTCTACATGTGGCTATCCAGTTTTCCCAGCACCATTTATTGAATAAGGATTCTTTTCCCCAGTGTATGTTTTTGTCTGCTTTGTCAAAGGTTAGATGGCTATATGAGGGTCCTTTTACATCTGTGTTCTCCATTCTGTTCCACTGGTTAATATCCCTGTTCTTATGCCAGTCTCAAGCTGTTTATTTACTATAGCCTCGTAGTATAGTTTGAAGTCAGGTAAATTAATACCCCTCATTTTGTTTTTATTTGTCTAGGATTGCTTTTGCTATACATGGTCTTCTTTAGTTCCATACAAAGCGTAAAATTATATTTTCTATATCTGTGAAAAATGATGATGGTATTTTAATAGGGATTAAATTGAGTCTGCAGATCACATTGAGTAGTCTAGACATTTAAACAATGTTGATTCTGCCAACCCACAAACATGGTATGGTTTTCCACCTGTTTACATCCTCTGCTATTTCCCTCCCCAGTGTTTCTTAGTATCCACTGTCGAGGTATTTTACCTCCTTAGTTAAATATATTCCTAGGTACTTTATTTTCTTTGTTGGTATTGTGAAGGGTATTGAGTCTTTTATTGGTTTCTCAGTTTGACTGTTACTGGCATATAGAAATTCCTCTGATTTGTGTGTATTGATTTTGTATCCTAAGACTTTACTGAATTCTTTTATCACTTCTAGAAGTCTCTTGGTTTAATCTTTGTGGTTTTCTAGATATAATATCATATCATCAGCAAAGAGTGAGAGTTTGATCTCTTCTGTCCCCTTTTGGAGACCCTTAATTCCACTCTATTTTATGATTGGTATAGTCAGGACTTCCAGCATTATGTTGAATAGAAGTGGAGATAGTGGGCAACCTTGCCTGGTTCCAGTTCTAAGTGGGAATTCTTTCAATTTTTTCTGACTCAGTATGATGTTGGCTGTGGGTTTGTCATACATGGCTTGTGTTGATGCCTATTTTGTTAAGCATTCTTATCATAAAAGGGTGTTGAATTTTGTCAAATGCTTTTTCTGGGTCCATTGAGAGGATCATATGGCCTTTGTTTTTGCTTCTATTTATATGGTGAATTATATTTATAGATTTGTGTATGTTGAAACATCCCTAAATCTCTGGGATGAAGCCCACTTGGTTGTGGTGCATTATTTTCTTGATAAGCACCTGCATTTGGTTTGCTAGGATTTTGTTGAGAATTTTTGCATCTATATTCATAAGGGATACTGGTATGTAGTTTTCTTTTTTTGTTGTAGCCTTTTCTGGTTTTGGTACCAGGGTTATGTTGGCTTCATAAAATGTGTTGGGAATAATTCAGTCCTTAATGTTGTGGAATGATTTTTGCAGGATAAGCACCAGTTCTTCTTTGTAGTGTGGAAAAATTCTGGTGTGAAACCAGCAGGTTTGGGTATTTTCTTTTTAGGAAGGTTTTTTATAGCTGTTTCAATTTCAGCACTTGATATTGGTCTGTTCAGGAATTCTATTTCTTCCTGGTTGAGCCTAGGGAGGCTGTGTTTTTCTAAAATATTGTCCATTTCCTCCTCATTTTCCAGTTTGTATGCATAAAGGTTTTTGTAGTATTCATAGATTATATTTTTATCTCCGTGGCATCTGTTGTAATGTCTCCTTTTTGTTCCTGGTGGAGCTTACTAGATATTTTTCTTTCTGCTTTTAATTAGTCTAGCCAAAGGAGTGTCAATTTTGTTTATTTTTTCAAAGAGTCAACTTTTTGTTGCATTAATCTTCCATATAGTTTTCTTGTTGTCTATTTCATTTAGTTGTAATTTTATGTTATTAATTTCACTTCTTCTGCTGGGTATGGGGTCGATCTGTTCCTCTTTTTCCAGCTTTTTGAGTAGATTCATTAGGTTGTCTATTTGAGATCTTTTGTCTTTTGGATATAGTCATTTATGGAAATAAATTTTCCTCTCAGGACTGCTTTAGCTGTGTCCCACAGATTTTGATAACTTGTGTCTCCTTTTCATTTAGTTCAAAGAATCTTTGGATTTTCATCTTGATTTCCTCATTTATGAAGTAGTCATTCAGCAGAAGGTTGTTTAGTTTCCACAGCTTTGTGTAGAAATGAGAGTTTCTCTTAGGCTTGATTTCTACTTTTATGCCACTGTGATCTGAGAAGATACATGATATGATTTCTATTGTTTTATATTTTTTGACACATGGTTTCTGTCCTAGAATGTGGTCAATCTTAGACAATGTCCCATGAGTTGATAAGAAGAATGTATATTCAGTAGTTTTGTCTAGAATGTCCTGTAAATGTCTTTCAGGCCCATTTGTTCTAGAGTTGTATTTAAGCCCATTATTTGTTTTTTAATTTTATGTTTGGAGGATCTGCCCTGTACTGTCAGCAGGGTGTTGAAGTCTCCAGCTATTATGGTGTTGCTCAATTTGTTTAGATCATGTACAATTTGCTTTATGAATCTGGGTGCACCTATGTTGGGCGCATACATATTTAGAATTGTTATGTCTTCTAGTTGAACTGTACTCTTCACCATTATATAGTGATGCACTTTGTCTTTCATTGCTTTTGTTGATATAAAAAATAAGTTATCTGAAATCAAAACCTCCATGCCAGCCTTCTTTAGGCTACCATTTGCTTGAAATATTAATATCTACCCCTTTTCCTTGAGTCTAAATGCATCCTTGCAGATTAGATGTGTTTCCTGAAGACAGCATGATGGCTTGTATGTTTTTTAGCTATTTAGCCAGCTATGTCTCTTGAGTGGGAGATCAAGCCACTCACATTTATTGAGAGAACTGATAGGTGGGGCAAATTTCTGTGCATCCTATTGGGTTGAACTTTGTTTTCTCTCCTGAGACATTGTGGTGTCTGACCTTTGATGTTTAGATTTTTGAGTGGTTTTACATTTGTGAGTGTTTATTGTGTCGATCCGTGTGTAACTCTGTTTTAAGTACTTCTTGGAGGGCTGATCTTGTCTTGGTGAATTCCCTTAGTATTTGCTTACCTAAGAATGTCTTTCAGAAAGCACACTCCCAAAGAGGAACATTAGCTCTCTAGCAATGGACATAAACCAAATTCAGAACACTGAAATGACAGAAGAAGGATTTCTAACATAGATTATAAGAAATGCAATGATTTGCAAGAAAAGATGGGTAACCAACATGAGGAAGGCACACAAAAAATCCAGGACATGGAAGAAAAATTCATGAAAGAAATTGAAATATTACTGAAAGATCAAACTGAACCCCTGGAATTGAACAATTTATTCAAGGAACTACAAAACACAGTGGAAAGCCTCAAGATCGGGTAGATCAAACAGAAGAAAAAAATCTCAAGGATTGAAGCTAACACCTTCCAATGAAATAAATCAGTCACAGATATAGAGCAGAGAAATAAGAGAAAAGAGAAAAGCTTACAAGAAATGTGAGATTATGTGAAGAAGCCTAACATGAAAGATATGAACAGCCATGAGTCTGAAGAAGAAAACACACAAGGGTTGGATAAGCTATTTGAATATATAATAGAGGAAAATTTCACAGGCCTTGCAAAAAATCTAGATATCCAGGTACAAGAAGCTTATAGGACCTCTGGGAGCTTCAACGCAAAGAAGAATACTCCACGACATGCAGTCAACAGATTGACCAAAATATCCACTAAAGAGACCCTCCTATGAGTTGTAAGGTGAAAGAAACAAGTAACATACAAAGGAAAGTCCATCCAAATAACGTCAGACTTCTCAACTGAAACCTTACAACCTGGAAGAGACTGGGGCCCCATTTTCACTCTTCTTAACAGAATAATGCCCAGCCTAGTGTCTTGTACCCTGCACAACTAAGTTTTGTATAAAATGAAGAAACATTATATAAGCTATAGAAATTATCTCTTCTTTAATGTGAATGTCTTCTTTGCAGTGGACAGTGCTGTTGAATATGCACACCAAGGAGTATGCTACCACCAGGGTCAGTGTTGTGTAGCCGCATCCAGGCTTTTTGTGGAAGAATCAATTTACGATGAGTTTGTTCGTAGGAGTGTAGAGCGCGCTAAGAAGTATGTTTTTGGAAATCCTCTGACTCCAGGAGTAAATCAAGGCCCTCAGGTGAGTATACAATACAAGGAATAACATTTTCAGGAGACAAGAGTAAAGTATCCTCTTCAGGTTTAGATTTTATTAAGGTTATTTCTTACCTACATGTCTTCTTAGGTAAAAATACTGTGCCAGTTTTGTGATAAAAAAAAATCAATTCCCAATGATAAAGAAATCATTCTGTTTTTGAATTTCCCCATTTTTCTGCCTAGAAACAGTGTAAGAACCATGCTGGAAATTAAAGACATGAGGGAAATTAACAAACGCTATAAAGCTCTTGCTTTCCTCGATCTGCACGCTTCTGGATTCCTGTATACCATTCTCTGACCAATTCAAAATTCTTATACTTTCCTATTATTTCTTCCTCAGAATCAATCCTCCATCTCAGCTTCCATCTCTTTGAGATACACACCCCAAATCCGCTTCACAGTTCAGTTACTCTGACCCATTAATGGTAGCATGAGTGTCCTAAATGGTCCTGAGTTTCTGGGTTTTTAGCAAACTTATTATTTTAGTCGTCAAAGCTCAATTATTCCTCTAGGGCTCCTGGTTTTCTTTGAACCATTATCAATAAAAGTGTGTCTCTTAGCAAAGTTCACCTTTCCCTATTCTTTGCACAATTTTTTGTTCATTGTCTGTTATTCAAGCTCCTATACCTTTGGTTATGAATTTCCTCCTGCCCTTAAAGATCATGCTCTAAATCCTTGATTTGCAACTAGGATTAACTTTGCTTGCCTCCCTCAGGGGATAATTGTCAATGTCTGGAGGCGTTTCGAGTTATCATGACTTTAGAGTGAGGAGGGGTCATTCTACTGGCATCTAGTGAGTAGAGGCCAGAAATGCTGCTAAACATCTATGTACAAGAGAGTCCCCAAACTAAATTAACTGGCCAAAATGCCAATAGGACTGCTGCTGAGAAATCCTGCTCTAGAGTCTAGACATTAAGCTTTGGAGGATATATTCTTTCATGCTAAAGCTCATACACCGTTCCATGTTGTTGATTCGAAACCAAACACAATTCTTTACTTATTCACAAATAAATTCAGTGAACTAAAATTTAGTGCACACTGCTATCAGCTAAAACCTGGGATAGTTTCCTGGCAATGTCAAAAGGAATAGGGAGGACATGATCCCTGACCTCATGGAGTGTACATTCTAAGTGAGTTAGAAGAGTATCTTGGACTTTTCTTACCATCCCAGGACATCCAAGTAAAAGAATCTTAGGACTTAGGCAATGCCAAATATTAAAACCTAAAAGCCCTGGAATATCTTCATCAGGAAATGAGGTAATTTGCTTTATATTGATCCCATTATTTTTTGCATTTGTTTTTGAGTTTAATGAGTACATAACAGTAGTTGCCAATTTTGATCTTATCTGATAACTTTTCAACTGGATGCCAAGAAATATATTTAATTCAATATGACTTGGTCACCCATTCCATAAAAGAACAGCATTCTAAATTTTCTCTTGTGATTATTTCTCTCTCTAAATATCTATGTATCTATCTGTCTAAAAGTAAAACCCTTTGCCATTTGATTGACAGATAGCTGATGGATGTATAGATCTGTAAAGAAGAGAGAAGAGAACATCTAGGATGCTTAATATTGAACATTTGTTATGCAAGACTTTCCTTCATTAGGGTTCTTCACAATTCAACCAGAGTCTCAAAAATTGGGTTGGAATACCTCATTATTTTTAAGAGAAAGGAGTTAAAATAGACTTAAAAATTGTTCTTCATAGGATTCTATAGTAAATAGTCCAGTGATCTGATTGATGTAACACTTTAAGCAATATAAATGAATAGATTTTTATCACAGGTTGCACAGAATAAGTAGGATAAGGCGGTATATTTATACTTTGAGAAACAAGATTGAAAAGCCCCCAAGCTTCTTTACACTTAAAAATATTCATCTGTTGTTATGAGCAAGAGCTTATGAAACAGGTACACCCATTCACTGAGCTTTAGTATGTTGCTTCATCCACTGGTGGCTGATTAAACTGAGGCTTTTTAAATATAGCTATAGAATCTTTCTCATTAAATGTAAAACCAAAAGAGTTACAGAGAAAATAATCACCATAGAGGTTTGTTCTGGAAAAAAAATGTAAAAGTGTTTTTTTTTTAAATTTTGAAGATTACAAACAAAATATTTGGGAGCTGGAACATGCAATATATGCACATATATGTATATTTTATTTATTTGTATCATGTGTGTGTTTTTATATTTTTTTCATCATATGTAAAGTGATTTTCCTATTTCATTTCATAGACAAAAATGTGCGTTTCCTTAAAAACTTGGAAAAATCAGTATTTTAATTTGAAAAAGAAGTGATGATATCCATGTAAACTGTGTAAACATTGTCAGCAGAGTAGCATCTTGTTAGAGTGTGGAAAGGTGGGCGTTTGAGTACAGGCTGGATTTAAATTCTAAATTTCATGAGACTCTGTTTCCTCATCTGTAAAACAAGGATAGCATGACCAACCTTGTGGGATCATTCTGCAGGAAAATGAGATAATCCATATCATTCTTCCATCAGATTGTTGAGTTTATATGCTCAAGTCTCTGTTAATTATATATTACATGTTTCTATTTCCATAGTATGGTGATAATTAGCATACAGATCAATGACTTCTTTACTCTAATTGAACTTGTTGATTTATGGTTTCTAAATAATTTGAGGTGTGTGTCAGTGGATTTTCTTAATTTGCCTTTTTCTTCAACCCATCAAACCTAAGGAATCAAAGAATTTGCACAAACACATGAAAATGTGTACTCTGAGACTGTTACAACAATATCATCAATACCAATCCTTTCCTAGACTGGCCATGAGCCCAGGGCCCTCACACAGTGAAGAGGTCCTGCTACTCCTAGCATCGAGCAGTGCCTGAGATCCAAAAGAAGGCTAAGTTCACATAAGATCAATCTGACACCTCCTGAAGAAGGTTAATGTTTACGCTGAATGGAAGTTACCCAAAACAAACTGTGTGTGTCCCTAAGTATAGCTGGAATGTTTTGTCACTAACCCCAAGCTCCAGCACAATGTTCTCAGTCTTTCCTGTGCATCTGAATCATCCAAGGATTCAGTACATGTGGGATGGGGTCTGAGAAGCACATTTTGCTACCAAGTGATTCCAGAGCTGCTGGCTGTAGGACCACATTGTCAGTAGCAAGCACTGAAATATGAAGTCCTGTAGTTTGAGAAATTAGTGACCAGCTAAGTTTTCCAAGAAACAAATCCTTTCAGCCTTTCTCTAGTACATATGCAGGAATTAGATTGTCACCAGGTATCTACTCTGCTCACAGACAGGGAATCATTATGACTTGGGAAACATATCTTGAAATAAAAACCAAAAAGTCATGTTGAGGGCATAGTCAGATCAATATCTTGGAATAGGACAGAGAAGTTTTACAGGAAGATAAATAGATCCTTGACTAATTACTAAACCACTAGAATATCTTAACCAAGCAGAGTCTCTCTAACACTACCCACTTAGTCTGATTGTACTCAATTTAAATATGTCATCTTGTTAAACCCACATTACAACTTACTTAATCTGTGAGAAATGAAGGAAGGTTTTCTTTTTGAAATATTCTGTGAAATATGGTGTACTAAAGAGCATTGAACGACATTGTATCAAATATTGTGCCAGATTTTAGAAGATAGTTTCTGGTTTCAAATAGCACTTAATCTATGAATAGTTAAATGTGAGAGCTGGGGCCTGGAAGATTTGCAGAGTCAAAGAAGAGGATAAATAACACTTTTTAAGTAATGAGAAGAGAAAAGTTAAACTGGAAAGAGATGCTATCCCCCACCTTAACTCCCGGATCTCCTGTTTTGCCTTTAATTGTGAACCTAGTCTCTGTTTGAGATGTACAGTTTTACCAGTGATTTGGAGACTGAGAATTATGCAATCATTCAACCTACCAAAGCAGAAATTGAAACAATATTTAACCTCCCCAGGCCAGTGCATGGGGAAAGGGGTATGTGTCTCTCGTATTCACAACCAGAACTCTGAACTCATTTTTTCTTATAAAATTATTATTTAAAAGACCATTTAAGTTTTGTAATACTTGTCATGTATTTAGATGTGGCCCAGTTAATGAAGCACGATGGTCACAATCAGGAGAGGCCAGAAATTGGAATTGAACCTATTGACTGTCCCAAAGGGGACCTAAACCAGGAGGATGCCTTAACTGCATTCAGAATGTGATATCCAAGAGCACGGACCAGCCCAGCAGAGATGGTTCAGCAGTGGGGAGATCCAAACATAGACACAGGAGTCTTTTAAGACAAATCTAAAAGCATGTGCTTTCCAGCTGCCATATCTACTTAAACCCAGTATCAAAGTTCTCTTTGTCTCCTGTTGACTCCTTTTGTTAATATTTCAATTGGGAACACAGTTTCTATGTAAATGGATTAGATTGTTAACAGCCATTTCTTCTAGAGTGAATAAATGCCAATTGTGTGAAGGGTTTGCACTATTGACATACTTTTCTTGTATAAGTGTTAAACAGATACTAAATATAGTTATCCATCTTTAAGGGCTCTTTTCTAAAAAGTCATGAGAAGAGACTATACCCAAAGAATGAATCTGCAAAGAATGAATCTGAACCTCTGTTAGCTGTTTTAATTCTATGTGATTTAATAGCAATATTTTAGCATTTTGAAAGTCTCATTAATGAGCCCCACAATGTATTATCTTTACAAGCATTTTTTTTTTTTTTTGCCTTTTCATGTGATATTTTTCAAACAGATTGACAAGGAACAACATAACAAAATACTTGATCTCATTGAGAGTGGGAAGAAAGAAGGGGCCAAACTGGAATGTGGCGGAGGCCCGTGGGGGAATAAAGGCTACTTTATCCAGCCCACGGTTTTCTCTAATGTTACAGATGACATGCGCATCGCCAAAGAGGAGGTAAATGGGTTCATTCTGTCCTGGTGTTGCCTTCTTTTGTCTGCATGTGTGTATACAGAGTGTCCCTTTAAGTTTCTCACCTCTTTGAACATCTTTCAAAATAAATGTTACTCTTTATTTCTCATAAAGGTTTATTTGTGATCAGGACTAAAGGTAGTAAGGAATCCATTGGGCCAGCCAAAAATTTTCAGTCAAGCAGATCAGGATACTGAGCAATTTCTAGGTGCTTCCTTCCCACAGTTTTAAAGTAAAGAAAAAAAAATCCTGTCATTTGTGACAGCATAAATGAACCTGGAGGACACTGTGCTAAGTGACACGTGCCAGGCACAAAAAGACAAATACAGCATGATCTCACTTATATATGGAATCTAAAAAAGTGAAATTCACAGAAGCAGAGAGTGGAGCGGTCGTCACCAGGGGTTTGGGGGAGTGGGGTGTGAGGGTGGGAGATGTTGGTCAAGTATACAAAAGTTCAATGAGAAGGAATAAATGCAAGAGATCTATTGTAATGATTGTAACTGTAATTAATAACATATTACATACTTCACAATTGCTAAGAGAGTAGATTTTAAGTGTTCTTAACATATACAAAAAATAAGTACTTATGATCTACCTGCTGGTTCCATATTTGCCCTATAGCCTTTTTCTACATAACAGCCATCTATATATTTGAAAATAGCATTCATCCCAATATCACTCCCCGCCATCCATGTGCTCTTGGCCCTTTGTTTTTCAGCTGTTAGTCTTCCTAATTTTGTATATTGTAGTTAAATATTTGGAATGTTTATGTGTGTGTATGTAATATGTAAATTATATATACGTATATACATGTATGCGTGTGTGTGTATATATATATTCTCCGAATATTTAACTAAGATATACTAAATTAGGATGAAAGTTAGTTGGTTTTATGTACCTTGATTAGATATAAAGAATTAGATAGAAATCCAGACAGAAAGGATTAGGAAAAAGATCTTCAGTCAAAGAAACATTTATTAGGTTCACACATTATTCACAGTGGAACAGCTAATTTGCTACTTCAAAGTGGAAACCTGGAGCCATGTGCTAAGTTCAATTAAAATTACGTAAAATATGAGAACATTTAGTACAGCAGCTGCTGTATGTCTGGCTCTTGGGTTACAATCTTGTGATTAGATGTACGACCTTAGGATATGCACTCAGCCTCTATTGACTGATAGCTCCCTCCCCTCTAACACTTAAAACAGTGGTGAACACCAGAAAACCATTTGTCATTTCTGATTTTTGCCTCCTCTCATTCAAGTTTCCCAGAAAATTCTGGTAGCACTCAGAGGAACCCCCTCTTTTATTTAATTTTAATAAATGTCTTATTGAAATATAATGTAAGTGCTTAATTTTTAAGAAAAAGTCCAGTTGTCTTTCTCTTGCCTGGGGCTGAAATACAGAATAACTTGGGTTTGGACTGCACTCCCTACACAATCTGGCAAAAGTGAGAGTACTTTAGGCTAAAATAAGCAAATTGTGATTTTTAGTTATTGTCTGCAACTATAGCCATTGCCAATGAACTCCAGCTTTCATTGATGGGTACAGGGTGTTTCAGGTTTTAAGCTCTTGCAGTAATGAACCATTCTGTTTAGTATATGTAAGGTGCATAAGATTTGGCTACAAAACAGAATATGAACAAAAATTCATGTTGTTTTACCTACCTTGACTAATTGGGAAAATATTTAAGTATAGTAAAATAGTTAATATTGCAACCACTGATATACTGGTAATTAAAAGACAATTACTATTATCAATCATTGCCTATTCATTTATCCAGAAGTGCAAGCACTGCTTTCTGGAGCTCACTGTTATATGTAGTAACTTGGAAGTTGAGGAAAACTCAGGAGAGAATTTTCATGGCGCTAAATGAAAAAAAATTTGGAAGATAACAGTTTGATGCACAATTATAAGTTCTTGGAAGCTTCAATCCAACATCTAGAAAATGAACATTGCCTTAATTATTCGTGCCCTATTTTGTTCCAAAGAGAACTTAACACATGAGTATTACCTACTGTCACCTAATTTCTGCAGCTACCTATTTGGATTCTTATACATAGTTTGGGGAATAAAAGCAAAATCTTAATCAATTTAGGACAGTTTGTAAAAAAGAATTGCAGTATCATTTGAAATATTTAGTTTTAACCCATCATTTTGATTTATTTAATCCATTTCTTGTGGTATAGATATTTGGACCAGTGCAGCAAATCATGAAGTTTAAAACTTTAGATGACGTGATCAAGAGAGCAAACAATACTCACTATGGGTTAGCAGCAGGAATCTTTACCAAAGACCTGGATAAAGCCATAACAGTGTCCTCTGCTCTGCAG
Source organism: Mirza zaza (assembly GCA_008750895.1). Classification (NCBI taxonomy): domain Eukaryota; kingdom Metazoa; phylum Chordata; class Mammalia; order Primates; family Cheirogaleidae; genus Mirza; species Mirza zaza. Next base: position 146,826 of record VSMD01103347.1, on the reverse strand, counting down.
GCTGGAACCGTGTGGTAAGTCAAACCTCAGCAATACGTCTTTTTCAGTGTTAACCACGTTAAGATGTTTCCTTACACTTTTTAGGCTTGGATTTTTCATTTGAAAATACATGGCTGGCTAGAAAGGCAGTTGCTGCCTTAAAAAACAAAACAAAAACAAAACAAAAACAAAACAAAAGACAAAGGCAAATTTCAGGTTTTTTTTTTTTTTTTTGATTTTGAAAAAACAGAATGTTACATGCCTAATTGATAAAGAAGCTTGTTATAACATTTCACTGGCTATCTTAGGAATTACAGTAAAATCTGTACAATTAAGACAGAGGACATCATATTTTTATTGCTATATACCTAAGTACAGTAAAATAGTTAATATTTCAACCAATGGTATACTAGTATTTAAAAGACAATTACTATTACCAATCATTGTGTATTTGTTTTTATAAGCGTCTTTAAACACTTGATGACACATGACAGGGAATAAACAGATTGATAATTAAGTCCAACCTCTACCAAGGCCTCTGTTTAAGTAATTTGTTGAACCAATTAATCGTGAAAAATGAACTGAGTAATATGATACATATTGCAGTTGCCATAGAAAATTGAACTAACCTATTAAGAACACAAATCTCAAGAGAACTGCAAAGCTTATTGACCATAGGCAGTAAGAAATAAAAGAATACCCACCCAACAAATTCCAGTTGTCAGTAAACCATATCATCTCTCAGTAAACCATATCATATCTTCTATGACATATAGGCTATTCTATAACTCTAACTATTATAATTCTAACTATGCCTTCTTGGGGACATGATATACTGCCAGAAAAGCTATACACATATACACACATAGATATGTGTATTATTTTCTTTGATTCTAGGTGGTGTATATCCATATACTTCCACATTCTAATTCATAGTACTACTTTTTTGTTGCAATGAGTATGTCATATAGAAATTAATGGAATTCTTCAGCTCTCTAAATTTCTAAAATTGCCAAATAAAAGTTATTTCTTATGGTAAGTATCATCTATAATAACCTCTTTTCAGGGTGAACTGCTATCTCATGGGAGCTGTCCAGTGCCCCTTTGGTGGATTCAAGATGTCTGGAAATGGACGAGAAATGTAAGAATAACTTGTTATTCATATACGTATTTCATAAAAATGGTTTTTACTCCTAGGAAAATAACTCACAGTTGCCACTTTAAATAAAAACTGCTTCTGTTCTTTCCTGTAGAATTTATACCACCCAATAGCTTATTAAATGTTGGCTGTACCCCATAAGTACAGAAAGGTGCTGGCAGAAGGGAAATAGAATTTATTAAGTTCCTGCTATTCCTAAGGGTCTATATTAAGCACTTTAAATTGTGATTGAAATATTGCTTAGCATTAGAATTGTTTGCAGCATATATGAATGAAATCCATATGGGAAACATCTCCAGAAAGGAGGTGAAAACATAATGTGGTGATTGTAAGAAGTGTGCCAATACAAGGACACTCCAGTTATTTGAATATGCCCCTAAATAAGTAAATTAGGTGCCTTATCTCAGAGAACATCAGTGTAAGGGAAATGATTCTCATTTGTTGAAATATTATTGATGTACACTCCAAAATTTTGAACTACCTGAATGAGTTATTTTTGAAATTAAAATATAAACCTAAAGGGAAATTTGACTAAGGAAAACATATTTTATGGTAATGAAGAGATTGAGAATATTTATACATAAATGTACAAATGAGCCTTCAGTTGCTTTTGAAACTCAGAGATACATACTTTTTGTAAAAATGTTCATATACATATGCTAACACAGAAAACAGTGGCCAGATGTTTGGTTAAGTTTATTCAAGCAATTTAACCATTTTATTTCTCTAAATTATCTTACATTTATCTATAAGTTTAAAATTCTTCAAGAAAAAAGATAAATCATATACAATCCTCATGATATTAAACATAGTAAACCTGACCATTTGGTAAATAGCAAGTAAAAGTAAGTCTTTCTAGGTTTCTAAGGGCCATACATGAGGTAGCCATGCATTTTCTTGTTTGTCTTAATAAATCAGCAAATTTACAATTAAACAATGTTTTGGGGGAGGCAGTGAAATGGAGGAATGACAGAATGATCTGTCAACATCCTCAACATGCATTCAGTAGAAGACCTCACAAAAGAGATGGGGCTTCATCTGGGGCAGCAAGAGGGCATTCTTGATGGGAACATTATGTGTGTTGTGCTGAAGGGCTAGTGGATTAATGGGGGTGAGAAGTATGATTCAGAGTTAATTATGATATAGATTAAGAAGTCCTGAAGCCAAGAAAATTTTCTGAGATTTTACTTGTAGAGTAATGAAGAGCCATGGATATGTTTAGAATGTTTTGAGGAGATCAACCCATGAAAATATAAGGCATATCTGAGAAGATATCATTTGAGTCTGACCAACCTGCATTTACATGCTGACTCTACCACTTGCTAGCCATGCTTCCCGCTTCATTGTGTAACTTCTGAGCCTCCATTCCTCATATTGCAAATAGAGATGCTAATGTATCTCTTAAGATGATTATAATGCAATGAATGTCCTGTCCCTACCCTTGTAAGTGTCACAAACTGGAAACTCAACAAATGGTTTCTTGCTCCCCTAGTTGCTTCTGTTTATAATATCTATTACTGGAGAATCCCTTGGGAGAACTAATTTCTTTATACAAAAAGCTGGAACAAAGGATAGAGTACTCTGAATGTCAGTTAGTTCATGGCTGGCCCAGCTACCTAACACATTTTCTTGGGAACAGTGAAGATAAAATAATCAAAGTGGAAGAAATAACTTAAGTAGATCAGACTCATAAATTCTGTTGAATACAAACTGTAAGGTTAAGACATAAGGGAATCAAATAAGAAAGGGTTAAAAACAGGAATCAACCATAAAAAATTTCCTAAGTGTCAGGAACATAGATATATATAATGTCCCAGCCTGAGCAGGACAATAATCACACTTATTACTCTCTTGAGAGCTTCAGGTGCCATGTAACCTAAAATACAATGGAAAGCCTATTGGTTAAAAACCTGGGTTGATTTATCTAACTCTATGAGATAAAAATACTATCCTTTTAATGGGTTTCAGACAACTGAAGGTAAGCCCTTTAATTACTTTGAAGAACATGCTCATTGAAGCTTTTAAAAGGTACTTTTTAGGAGCTTACGTGCCCAAGAAAATAATCAGTGTAAGAATATTAGGTTACCCAGGAGAAAATGATGCCTTCTGCATATCTGTCTCCATCACAAGAAGGGAGGGGTAGAAAAGGATCAAGATCTTATTTTTCTGTAAGCTACATGTGCATGAGTGTTGTCATTTTAAAACTATTTTTACATACATGTAATTTGATTCTCTTGTCAGAACAATACAGAGTATAACTGAGCCCCAGTCCCTTTAGCTGCCTCTTCAACAAAGGGTAAATACAGTCAGCTTCTAAAACTGGTAGGAGGTCCCCATAAACCCGATAATAAGATAGGAGGGTCCAAATGGACTGACTTGGATTAATTACTGATCATTTGGATGGGACTTGAGTTATATAAGTAAACGGTAGAGGATAGAGGAGGTCATAAAAGGGAAAAAACCAACAACTGTGAAACCCCAAGAGCCTGAAGGTAGGCCAATCTGTTCTTGTCTTCTTCCTTAAAAACAAAACAATCAAGAAAAAAGAAAAAAATCAGAAAAGTTTAATAAAGGTCAGATGTTTTTTGCAGAGATTCAAAAGAAATTGCTAAAACTACAGCTGCAAAACATTTTGTTTCAAATCATATTAAAGCCCCTTAGAATGAAAGTTTCACTCATTCATCATTTTGGTGCCAATTCTGTGCACTTGGTAAATTCAAGCTCTGCTTTAGTTTACAGTTTTGTTGTACTACTACAGAGTGATTATATATCACTACCTCTCCTCTTTTACTATATTTGTCTTAAAGTGAATTTAGACTAGAAATAACAAAATTCTTATTGGGCTGAATTGTCTTTTGAGTAGATAGAGCTTTTTAAAATCAAGTAGAATAATGTAAAAAAATGAACAATTTCTACAAAAATCAACCGAGAGTCCATGATTTTTTATTTATTTATTTTTTTTGCAGAGTCTTGCTCTGTCATCCTGGCTAGAATGCAGTAGCATTAAAGCTCACTGCAACCTCAAACTGCTGGGCTCAAGTGATTCTTTTGCACCAACATCCCGAGTAGCTATGACTATAGGCATGAGCCACTGGGTCCAGCTAACTTTTTTTCTATTTTTAGTAGACACAGGGTCTGGTCTTGCTCAGGCTGGTCTTGAACTCTTGACCTCAAGCTATCCTCCAACCTTGGCCTTCCAGAGTGCTAGGATTACAGGGGGAGCACCACACCGGGCCTACATGGTTTTATAAAATGAAAGACATGTTAAAAATGTATTTCTCACAAATGAATTTATGTAAGTCCAGACACTTTTGGTTGGCTAGCTGCTATATAAAATGCTCTTTACACAAAATATTTTCCATTGTTCCTGGCCAGATAAGCAATATAAACTTATACCTATCATGGACTATAGTACATTTGAACTCTATGCTAAATGATGTTTGTGGTTATTTTTTTTTTCCTATCTCTAGGGGAGAATATGGTCTCCATGAATATACAGAAGTCAAGACAGTCACAGTGAATATCTCCCAGAAGAACTCATAAAAAAAACCCTGCAATAGTGGAGAGCAATTCTTCAAAATCATCTCCTATAGTCACTAACACAGTGGGTTTTCAATACAAAATTTTTCTTTTCATGATTTTCTTAAAACGTAAACTAATCATGAGTGTTAATACTATGCATCAAAAACTTGACATGTAGCCTATTCTGAATGACTCTGAGTCCTATCCTAAATAAAAAGGATGGATTTGGATGCCAAATCTCTGAAGCTCTGTCATAGTCATGTGCATTCATTTGTAGCTACTTGTCCAGGATAATCATTTCATAGAAGAGGACCAGTTGTCATTTAGCTTCTTTCCCTTAAGGACTCCTTGAAGTACTTAACATCCATGTTAACTGCAGAGTAAGTTGTTGTGTTCCTAGGAGTTATGAAGTCATTGGAGTGTCTTGAAATGATTCCTAGATCTATGTCTGCTTGTCTAATGAAGTAATACCTGAAATACTTAGCTGTAAGCTGAATATGAAGCTTAATAAAAACAACTTTGCATGACTCTTGTTCAGTTTGAATTGTTTTTAAGAGGAAATTTTGGTTAGGGTGATTTACTCTCCTTGTCACTCAAAAACAGCATTACATTGAGCATAAAGACACGTTTAAAATAAAACTCTAATCCACCCATTCTCATATGGGTAAAGAAACATTTTATTTTCCAGAGGAATTCTTGATATCAATGGCACACATTTGAGCTAGATGGCATCAGTCCTTCAGTAAGCATTTATTGAGTTCCTACAAAGTTCTGAGCTGGGCACTATGTTAGATGTTGTAGAAAATAGGTGAGTAGTGAATGGCCCCTCATCTCAAGGTGCTTTAATTTAATGAAGAACAAAGATAATCCCTGCCCCCAAATAAAGGAGGGGGCATAAAATAGAAGTGTGGATTCTGTTAACCGTAAGAGTGCAGTTAACATGACAAATAGGTAGTGATGAAGTCTAACTGAGAGAATTGGGAATGGCCTCATGAAGAAAATTTGGTTAGATGTTAGCCTTAATGATGAACAGATTTGTAGTTACTAAGAAGGAAAGAAGTTCTACAAAGTAACCAGGTGTCCTCAAACTATGGCCTGTGGGCCACATGCGGCTTTGCCCATTTATATTTTACTTCAAAATAAGATATGTGCACTGTGCATAGGAATTTGTTCATAGTTTTTTTTAAACTGTAGCCTGGCCCTCCAATGATCTGAGGAACAGTGAACTGGTCCCCTGTTTAAAAATTTTGAGGACCCCTGACATAATCTCTCAGGGTATGTTTCATTAAAAAACAATTTGAAGAAATTCTATGCAACATGTTTTCCTCTCTTGAAGTTTCAAATTGTACATTGGCAGCATATTCTAGGACCAGGTTCTGAGAGGTCTTGCAACCTATTCAGCTTTGCTTTAATACAGTTTTTTTTCCAAATTTATTTTAGCAGAGATCTTGCCTTTCCTCTACCATCTTTTACCTCCAATTTCATTGAGAAATCCATGTTGGAAGATTCTGTTTCCTGCAATGAGGGAACACTTAGTGTCCTAAGGAGAGATCTGGGATCAAAGAGGAGCAGCTGGAAAAATGGCCTCCATGTAATCCTAACTACACCATGCTTACACACTGCTGCTCTCAGAACAAAGGGCGGTTATCTGTGTCGTCATCCTTCTTTGTGTGCTCCCATGCAGGAACTGCCTTAGGCCCAAGTCAAATCAAGTGAATGTTTGCTTATTACTGTACATTTTCTGAAATGTTTTATTTCAGCAATTTAGGCATGTTGGCAATATTTAGCCATGTTGGCAATATTTCTTAAAACCTTGAAAAGTTAAAAGGTATCTTATTAATTAACTCATGTACTATAGGAAATACAGGTCAGAAATTTTATCATGAAGAATTCATTTTTGCAGTTATAAATATCTAACTGCCCTCATGTCCACATAGCAAGTATTTTGAGGTCAAGGAAAACCAAACTATGTGACAGAAGTTAGAATTCACTGTCAGGCAGAGATAATGTCAGATTTCAGATAAGCATTCTCTAAATGTCTACTGGATTTTTTCCTTTTTTTCTCTCTCTCTTTTCTTCCTCCTTTTTTAGTTTCTTATTAGGATACATACTTCTGGATTTTTCTGAAACAGCCAAGAAGAAATGGGTGGGGAGGGGAGAGTGTTTTCTTAAATTCTTGTAACCAACTCAAAATAGAGGCAACTCAAGGTAGGGAATTTTAGCCATTTCTTCACATAATTTGGGAGGGAGTAATGAACTCAAAAGGTCTTTTCCCTTAGTGATGCATGTAACTTATGAGTATCTAATTTCACTTGGATGTTTAGAAGTGCAATTAGACATGTGTAACATTAACTAGACACATATGTTCAGGTGGCTTTCTCAGAGCATGCTAAATAACTAGGTTACATTTTTTACATAAAATGTATAATATATTGCATAATATATTTATACAAATATAACCCAAAGAAAGTTAAATACCATTTCATATTTGACAAGGCTTTCTGTATGGTTTTAATATACCAAATAAGGCTGATATGTCTCTCTTGGACTTCTAGTTAAAAGGACTGAATATAGGACTTCTAGTTTAAAGGACTTCTAGGTTAAAAGGGCTGAAGTTAGAATTTTGTTTTTACAAAGTCTGTCAAATACTAATGGTTTAAGACATTTTTTCAAAATAGAATCAGAAGTCACTGTAAAATAATGGTCATTGATTTACTCAAGAGTAATAGTCATCTAAAGGCTTTAAAGGTAATAGAGGAAATTATATGGGTGTAAACCTTAACCCCTTTAAAGTTTAGTTTTTCTAGTTAGTCAAAATATGGATTATCTTAATAAGAATAAAATCTTTGTTTCTTTTAGGCCATTTACCCAAAAGGTAAAGGAAAACCTTCTGTAGTATGTAGCTTTTGTTTTTTTGTTTGCTTTTTATGGCAAACCCATTTAGATAACTTGGAAGTTAAACCTGATGAAAAAGGCACTTGAATTAATCAGACACAGCAAGGTGTGTCCAGGGTCATGAGTGTGCAGTATATTATAGAGCAATGAGAATAAGAGAAACTAGTACCTCGAATATGGGAAGAAATGACTCTTAGAAACATCATGAGAAGCTTCCTGACCATATTAAATAATTTAGACATATCAAAAAAGATCAAGAGTATATTATTAAGTTATATTGGAGGAAAACATTGTTTTATTAAACATTTAACATAAAACATTCTATTTTCAATCCAAAATTACAAACTTAGAACTAGAAGGGGAAAAGGAAAAAATTATAGCTTCTGATGAATAATTGAAGGTGAGAGTTACCATCCTAGCCTTTTTAAAGGGAGAAAAATATGAAATCAGTAAGACAAAGAAGAAGTTGAAATTTAAGCTAAAAGTTTGAGAAATTTTTAATTAAAAAAACAGGCTATAGAGTTAAAATTAATGCATCATGTCATTTCATTAAGAGCAAATTAATATTTTTAGAAAACTTTGTTGTTTTAACCAAAAATTTTCCTTTGTAATTATAGCCAACTTGATCACATACAAAATTCCGTCCTAAATTCCCTTCTATGAGCCTTATCTCAACTTGCCCAGACCATTGCTTTCTGTTTCGTCCTAAATTTCCCTTTTCTTAAATAACCAGTTATTTTATTTTAGGACAAAAGTTTACCAAACAAGACACCTTCTTATACAGTATTATTCTCCTTTCTGTTTGACCTTTCTTACCAAAACTAAATATCTATATTCATAGCCTTTTTACATCTCTTTTCTTTTACTTCAATAGTTATTTTATATCTTGTTTTTATTTTCTTTCTAAATCTATGATTTGAATCAATTTTTAAATAATCTCTGATTTAGACAAAATTATATATATGTAATTTTAAAATAAGCACACATTTTATGCCCCTTTGTTATGTAATTGTATGAAAGATTGTACAAACGGCATCTCATCCCATTTACCTGACCTTAGAAAAAATAATTCCAGTTGTAAGACAGTATAATAATTTAAAGTTCCATTCAACAGCCCATTCTCCTCACACTCTAGCATATACATGGACCAAGCAGTACTATAATAAAACATTATTGTCTTTTTAGACGTAAGCTTATAGCTAAAAGTTAACCAGCTAGCCAGGATTCACCCCAAGGGACTAGAAGATGGAATAGAAATGGAGCCTCCTATGTTGAAACAAAACTGACAACAACAAGAACAAACACAAGTTGACAGGTAGATGGTACATGGAATTCCCAATGGAAACAATCTCAGTGCCAAGGCCTACAAAACAAATGGGAGCAGCACATAGAGACTGAGTTCTCCTAACCCTATAAAGGGACAAACCACTCAGGTTCCCTCCTCGCATTCAATGGTACCTTCTACACCAGTGTCACCACAAATGCCCCATCACAGGGCTGGAAGTTTCAAAACCTTCCCCAAATGGGTGGAATCAAGGGTCTCAGTGTACACACTAGGGAACTCACCTAAAGGGCGAAGGTGTTGTGACTTTTCCAAAATCCGTTTCCTTTACCTCAGTAAGCTTCAGGCTTCCAGGAATTGCGTGCAAGTCAGGGAGGGATAAATGGGGGTTCTCCAGGGCTAAACAGGCTCCAAGAAAGAATTATCTGCCTCCAAATTTCCATATTACCAAAGTTGAGAAACATAGCTTTAAAGGGAAGAAGTTGGGAAAGATGGCATTGATAGACATATGCCATACATTTTTACTTTAACTACCAAGTTTTTCACCCTCTACGTAAGTTTGGCCTTCTTCATGGAGCCTTTCATAATGAATCTCAGCTAGAACAATCCATCGGTTCCTTTCATCAGACTTCAGAGAAGTTTTATTAATATTATACCAACAATTGTTATAATAGCAATAATATTAATAATGTTGCTATTATAATCATTATTATCTTCACTAAATGCCAAACATTTTACATACTCATTTATTCTAAAACTTTTTAATAAGTACGTACCATGTGTAAGGAAAGGTACTCAGGGATGGGACCCTAAAGATCCAGAAGACAAGTTTCCTGTTCCCAAAGAACCTACAGTCCAGGGATAGATGGTGCAATAGTTTGCTAGGGCTGCAGTAACAAGGTACCACAAACTGGGTGGCTCAAACAACAGAAATTTACTGCCCCTCCACAGTTCCGGAGGCTGGAAGTCCAAGATCAAGGTGTGGGCAGGGTTGATACTTTCTGAGGGCTGTGAGAGAAACCATGTTCCAGGCCCCGCTACTAGCGTCTGGTGGTTTCCTGACAATATTTTGCGCTCCATGGCTTGTAGAAGCATCACCCCAATGTTTCCTTCATCTGAAGACAAAGTCATATTGAATTAGGGCCCCACCCAACTGCCTCATCTAAACTGAACTATCAATAGCTATGTCTGCAATGGGCCTATTTCCAAAGAAAGTCACATTGTGAGGTACTGGGGTTAGGACTTCAACATATGAATTTTGGAGGGGGCACACAATTCAACCCACAACAGATGGTAAACTGATTATTATAGTTCTGTAATTACAGCATGAAGCAGGAAGTCCTGTGAAAGAGGGCAGTGCAGACCACGGAGGACGACTCCCTGACTCAGACTTAACCTCAGGGAAGACAGTATAGCAAAGATGACACTGGACGTGAGCCAAATAGGCCCCTAGATTAGAACTCTCACCCATACCACTCCCCTAAACTCCAGACTGCTTCCTGCACATCTCTGCATGTTTAATCCATATCTCTGACAGACACCCGAAACTTAATATATACAAACTGAATTCCTAGTTTCCAGCCTCACTCCCAAACATACTCTGTCTACAATATTCATCTCCTCCCTTTCCCTTATGTGTGATATTTCTATCAGAAAACCTGATTAGACCTATTTCCAAATCATTTTCAGAATATAACCGCTTCTTAGAATCTTCATTGATATGATTTTGATCTAAATTACTGTTGCCTCTGGCTGGTATAATTGCAGTCACCTCCTATAGGAATCCCTACTCCACCCTCCTCCCTGCCCCAGGCTAGTTCCCATTCAGCAGCCAAAGCGAGTGGTTAAAATGTCAGTTTGATCATGTTGCTCATTTCCTCAACACGCTCTGAGTTTTCTCGTCTCACTCAGTAAAAGCCAAGGTTCTCTCTGAACTTCTTTTCCTACAGCTTGTTCATGCTCACTCTGTTCCAGCTACAGCAGCCTCCTTGCTATTCCTCACAAAACCAAGGTATAAACAAACACCCCAGGGACTTAGCACCAGCCCTTCTCTTTTCCTGAATCACTCATCCCTAAGTCTTTGCAGCTGACTTTCTTCATCTCTTGCTAATCTTTGCTCAATAAAGTTTATTTGACAACCCATATAAAATTCTAACATCACCCCCAGGTCATTCTGAGATCCCTGCTCAAGTTTGTCTTTTTTATGAGAATTATCAACTTTTAAAATATTCTACAAAATATTTATTTTTAAATATTCATTTGCTTTTATGCTTAATGTTTAGTCTGTGTAAACTCCAGAAGAGCAAACATTTTTTTTAGAGACGGGATCTCACTGTGTTGCACAGGCTGGCTTCAAATTCCTGGGCCGGGCTATCTTCCTGCCTCAACGTCCTGAGTAGCTGGGACTATGGGCACACATCACTGGGCTAGAGCAAGGATTTTTCTCAGTTTTGTTCAATAATGTATTTCCTACATCTAGAGCAGTACCTGTAGATGCTTAATAGTATTTGTTAATGTATAAAAGTACAAAGGAAGGAAGGAAGGAAGGAAGGAAGGCAGGAAGGAAGGAAGGAAGGCAGGCAGGCAGGCAAAAAAGGTGATCTGGGAGACCAAAATAGATGGCCCTTTATCGACTAAGATGAACCCAAAAGTTACCTAGGAGTGGAGGGTTAGGGCAGGGGTCCTCAAATTTTTTAAACAAGGGGCCAGTTCACTGTCCCTCAGACCGTTGGAGGGCAGGACTATAGTTTAAAAAAAAACAATGAACAAATTCCTATGCACACTGTACATATCTTATTTTGAAGTAAAAAAACAAACAGGCAAAAACACCCACATGAGGCCCGTGGGCTATAGTTTGAGGATGCCTGGATTAGGGTATAGCTGGCTTGGCATATTTCTAAATTACTATGGCTACGTGAAAAACTACACTTGTATTAACCTCTCCGACATTAGGAGCTATCAGGCACATTATCCTAACTCTGATTATAACCCAAGACACTAAAAGTCTGAATGGACAGAGGACTGGCCTTATAAACATTCTTTTCTGATAAACAACTGCAGACTTTGAGGGAGTTTCAGCCAGCGTACAGAGGCTCTGCACAAATTGCCCTTGTGTCCTACAGTTCACCTTTGACTGAAAGAGCCAAATTGTCCCTCATTTTAATATTAAAATCCTGCCCCAAAGTGAACATAGGATGTATGTTACATACATGTTTATTCATTGTGTGTGTGCTTGGCTCCCTCATAAATATGGACAGCTTGTCCACACAGCTGATAAATATGTATGACTCTATTGTACGATAAAGACCCTGCAAAGTATAAAACCCCACCAAGACCTTCTCCCCTCCAAGACAGAGCACTTTCCATCCATGCCAGAGACTGTCTCTTCCAAATTTGCAAACCAATAGTGCCAATAAAGCTCTCTTTCCTACTGTTCGGACATCATGGTAATCTTTTGGATGACAGAAGGAGAGAGAGAGAGAGAGAGGATATAGAAAAAGAAAGAAAAGTTAAGAAGGAAATGATTTGCGGGACCTCTTCCCATGGGGCCTGTAACTATAGTTCTCTAACCCTCTGGACACAGTAGTGAACTCCAGTTTCCTGCTGAGAGAAAAGTAATCTTCCATCCTTCTTCCTCAGTGTTTTCCTCAGATTTGGATACTGAACTCAATCCAGCCCAGAGTCCATCTTAAGGCAGGGTTCAGTAAGCCAATAAAGTTTCCTTTTAAGTCATATCTCTGACACTTACAATAAAAAAAAATGATTAATTTCCCCCTCACATATGCGTCCACACACACACACTGAAGTGGGAAATATTCCCATATTATGTATAGAAGTATAGGCTCCAAAATTTGCATATTATTACATTTCCTCTCCCCTGCGTTGCCATGTGTTTGATATATAGTACACCACTTTTTAATGTTTTGGCAGCTTCATCTGTGAATAAAAGAAAGGGATGGGGCAGGAGGCAACAGTAATCATCACAAATGATTCTTTTTTGTCACACGAAAAGGAACAAATCTTTTTGGATAATTCAATACTTTCAAGAATGGCCCAGGTACACAAGTAAAAGCTACAATGCTTCTTCCAGCCAAAAAGGCCACAAGAACAAGGGTGTCCAACTTTTCTTTTGAAGAAAGTTTTAAATTCATCTCACTATTTTGGATTATGAGAAAACTATTTTTAAATGCCTTTCTTTGCCTCCCTTGTTTGGTTTTGTTTCTTTCCTGCTGATCTCGGGGAGCATGAATGAAGGAGAAGGAATAAATGAAGTCAGAGGATTATTTTCTTTTCTTGAGTGTTTTGCCACTAAAATCAAAAGATTATAATAATAATAGTCACTATTTATTAAATTCTGCTAGGCACATCATCGTTTCATTTAATCCTTTTAGCATCATAAAAGGAAGTTATAATATTAATATTTTTCTCCACTTTACAGAGAAGCCTGTGGCTGGGGAGGTGGGCTGGGAACTCGCCCAAAGTCATGGCACGTCTTAACTGCTGGAACCATTTTCTAAACCGGGCACTGCACACGGACCATCTTGTGAAGTGTCAACAGTAGCCCTAGAATAGATGCGGTAATATCAACATTTTTATAATTTGTGAGAGGCTAAGTGTTAAATTCAGGGCAGAATTCAAACCAAGGTCTTTCCAAAACATGTGCTCTGTCCCACAAACTGTCTTGTGCTTTGTCAGGAGAAATGTTCTGAGTATTAGCTCAGAGTTTATGGTCACCACGCATGGTGCACTGTGATAGATTTAGCCTTTTACTATGGAGTTTCTACAAAGCAGTTTTAAAACATCCTTGAACAAGCATTTGCTGAGGCCTCCTCTGGGCCAGGCCTTGGGCTGGACACTGCAGGCGTGGCCACAGTAGAGATGACCCCGAACTTGCCCCCAGGGAGCTCACAGTCTAGGAGAGATGGGGGAGGGGTGGAGTGTAAATTAGAAAGCATATCACAAAGTCACACAGTTACACAGCGCACACTCAGTAACAAAGAGGCCACTAACCCCTAGAGCAGGACTTCTCAAGCTCAGCACTGTCTGCATTTGGGGCTGCACAAGTCTTTGCTCTGGGGGCTCCCTGTGCATTGTGGGATATTTAGTAGCATCTTTGAATTCTACTCACTAGTTGCTGGTAGCACCCCTCCTCCATTTGTGACAACCAAAAGTGTCTCCACATATTGCCAAATGTGCCCCGGGGAGTCGATGGCAAGGCAGCCCCTAGTTAAGAACCACTGCCACTGAGGTACAATGTGGCAGAGATAAGCGGTGAAGTAAAATCAGAGGCTGTTAATATGCTATATGGGGGTTCAGTAAGGGTTTATTTACACACCGAGTACTTTAGAAACTTGATCTCATGCAACTCATAATGATTTTATGGTGTATACAAACTAAGACGATGCCCAGTATATAGGTTAGAGCACGGAGGCACAAAGAGCTTAAGGGACACATAGCCACAGGATAGAGACTGACAGAGCTGGCATTTGAACCCTGGCGTGTCATGTTATTCAGAGTGTTAAGAATATAAAAAGCATTTCTAAAGTATTGTTGGGCTCTCTCATTTTTATTACATGTCCACAGATATGTAATCTAGAACTGAATCTAGAACTATCAACATAAGAGAATGATTATAATTTTATATATGGTGTTATCATTTTGTGATTATTGTATTTTATCCATACTGGGCCTAATTAATCTAGTTTATTTTGAATGATTTGGTCATGGGTGTCTTGCTCATATATGCAGCAAAAATATTTATTAATTCTGGAGAATGGGATAAGTTTTCTCTCTTGCTTTATCATTTGGCAGTCTAATCACTAACTTTGTGGGAGCAAAAAAAAAAAAACATAAAGATAATAATAGGCAATTGGCTAAAACCAAATACAGCCAACTATTTCTGTGACCATGTGTTCCTTAAGAGAAGCAAAGAGCAGCTCCTGTTCTTGCTAAGCCTTGACTATATTTTATTTCTCTTCCAGATGTGTATGTGTGTGATTTTACCTGTATGTTTATAATAAAATTCTTTTCTCTTGAGCCAGCTGGAATGAGTCTCTGTTCCTTCCAACAAAAGTATCCTAAATAATAGTCAGAAAATGGGGGCAAATTGACATAATAATCCGTTGGATAGAGTCAGAAAGAATATGGTAATAACAAGGTAACATTGCAGGAAGATCATCCTAGGAAAGCAGTCCCCTCAGTATTGCTTACCTTTCCTTCATCTATTCTGAAACTAAAACCCTTAACCAAATTGACTTCTAACATTTAACCCTTTAATCAACTGCTCTCTGACTCCACCCGGTAGAGATACATAAACTTGTGGAAATAAACTACTCCAAATGAAGATTAAAAAGGTACTAGATTTCTCATGTCTCAAAAGAAAAGACACACCCAAAATTTAAATAGATGACCTTCTGGGATGTGCTTCACCCACTCAGAGGTACTGGAGAGAAAATAGATTGGGACAATCACTCAACTGTTGCTCTCAGAGTCCATTTGTGCCTTTCTATATTCTGCAGTGCATTTTAAGAGTTCAGAGGCCCTGAATAGTTTGTTTCCTTTTTACTTGCTACTATGGTTTGAATATTTATTCCCTTCAAAACTCATGTTGAAATATAATCCCCAACGTGGCAGTATTAAGATGTGGGCCTTTCAGAGGTGATTGGGTCATGGGTTTATTCATGCATGGATTAGTGGGTTAATAGATTAGTGGATTTATTAGTTATCACAAGAGTGAGACTGGTGGCTTTATAAGAGAAGAGGGACCTGAGCTAGCAGGTCCCAAAGTACCCATCTGTTTTTGGTGGTACTTTCAGGACTGGCCCAGGCAGTTCCCTTCTCCATGGATCTTATGATCCCAGCACCTCTGTTTACTATTTCAGCCAGAGGGCCTATTGTTGCTCCCAGCAGTCATTTAGCACAGTTACCTGAGTGTAAGCAAATTATTGTGTATCAGACTCCTGTGTTTGAGGAACCTACAGTGGTTTCTGACCTACTTCTGGCTTAAGGCCTAAATATCCTGATTCTGATGAATTTCAGAAAATGAAGAAAAATAAGATGGTGAATAAAAAAAGTTAGATTTTTTTTGAAAACACAGAAGAAAACAGAATGAAATGAGGTAATATATATATATATGTGTGTGTGTATATATATTTAACTTTAGAAGTGACAATAAGTTGCTCTCTCTGCTTTGAATTTTTTCTCTTTTCAAATCACTCTGCATATTATTGTCAAAGTTACACTTCCAAAGAGAAAATGAAATGCTGGCACTACCTTCTTTGAACTACTAATCTACAAAGAGATTTTTTAAACTAGTTAATTTCACAATCAATTAAAGAAGTACAGTGAGGTATCTGCTAACTCTTTTCTTTCTTAGATGCAGCTTAAATGCTTCTTCAGGGGAAGCCTTTCCTGACAATCTTGTCCCTATACAATTATTGCAATTTTCAAAGCCATATCCTAAATAAACAAAATAAAGAATAGAACAATAGAGGTGTGACATTTAGCTTAAGTATCCAACAACCACTTGAAGTATAAGGCCAGGACCTAGAAGATAAATTTGGATTTTAATCATAGATCTGGGGTGTGTGTATAACATAAAATATGGGAACAAATGAAAGCAATCTAATGCAAACTAAAGTGTGATATTGTCCAAATAAAGTGATTACCATAAAAAATTACTCACTTTCACAAATGACATTATTTATCACATTTTACCTTTGCAATATAATAAATATACTGCAACTGCAACTGAAAGATCTTCAATACATAAAACACCCAAGAATTTTTTACTTGCAGGGCACAGATAGGAAGCTTCCCTTTATTGGAATAAGAATATTTAGACCGTAACAATCAGCATGAACCACAGACAGGATGATCGATAATAGCATGTACTTTTTGGCATCCTTGAACTTGAGCTTTCATTGGTGAGATTCCCATAGCTGCCGTAATAATTGCTACAAACTTGGTGGTGTAAAACAACACACATTTATTCTCTGGTAATTTTAGAGGCCAGAGATCTGAAATCAGTTGCACTGGTCAATTCCAAGGAGGGGAACAGAGCCTGCTCCCTACAAGGGTGTAGGGGAGAATCCATTGCGTGCCTCTTCCAGATTACAGAGCTTCATTCCTTGCATTCCTTGGCTTCTGGCCCCTTCCCCCAGCTTCAAAGCCAGCAGCAGAGCATCTAGCTCAGTGGTCACGTTGCCTTCTACAAATCTCCTTTGCCTTCCTCTCATAAAAACTCTTATGATTTCACATAGGTCCCACCCTGATAATCCAGGATAATCTCAATATTCTTTATTTAATCACATCTATAAACTATCTTTTGCCAGATATGATAACATTCACAGGTTGCTGAGATTCCTTTCAGGGCCATTATTCAGCCAGGAACAATTATATAATATGTTATCAAGGAAATAAAACTATTTTGGATCATGTATAAATTTATGATGCCAAATATGGCACTGAAGTAGAAATTCAGCTATTTAGCTTTCCAAATGCTGGGGCTGGGGTCAGAGGCAAACTGCAGATTTTGACTAAATATGGAAGAACAAACTCAATTTCTTGGTAACCCTATAACATAGCAAATGAGTTTATAGTCTCCTTTTAATTAAGTAACAATATATCACAACAGTTACCAGGGCCTTCCTTAAGTATTTTTCTACTTTTTTATGGTCATCTTGTTGCTAATCTGTGATTTACCTAACCGTTTGGAATTTTTCTATTTTATAAATTAAATTTGCAATACTTGCTCATAATTCACACACATTTGATTATTTCCTTAAAGTAAATTTCTAGAAGTGGAATAACTTGATCAGGGGTTTTAATATTTTTAATGTTTTGGTACAATCTTCCAGGTGCTATTATTACCACCAAAAAAATGGTGTAGGAAAATGGCCACTCCTCTGCCCTCTCGCATAAACTATAATTGGGATGAAAAAGTGATCCTAACTGATAAAATTGGTAACACATTAAATGCTAACTTATTATATTATTGTTGTTTATTTGCATTTGTTATTTTGTGTTTTTTAGGGGGTAATAAATCATCATGTGGGTATATTGGGGTGAGAAGTAGCCCCTGAGAAATGTTCCTTCATACAACCATTGTTTAATTGACTTGATAAATTAACTTGCACCTTCAAATTTCCTTTGTAATAATATTCTAACTGTATAATTTGCTTATATCAATTTCAAAATCAGGGAAAAAAAGGACGTGAGACATTAGGACTTAGGATACTGGTAGTTTGAGAGAGAGGGAAGAGATAGTGATCAGAAGAATATAGAAGAAAGTAGACTATAAAGTGCTGATATTGCTTTATTTTTTGACCCAAGTGATGGTTATTTTGTTTTGTTCATTTTATGACTATTTACTAAGATGTGCACTTATGATTTTTATCATCTTTTTATGCAAACTTCTTTTTAAAAGTTCAAAAAAACAAAAATATTTAAAAGGCAAAGGCAAAAAATGTTGGTGCTGATGTTCATGTCTGTGAACACTCTGATTAGGGCACGATCTACTCTGCTTACCAATAGTGAGATCTCTTTTCTCCAAAATCTGATTATTCACTTGTACCTATTATTTCAGTTACAAAATTGAATTCTTGTTATTTTAATTATTGATTGATTGGGGTAAGGAGAGTTATTTCTATGAAAACTAAACTATTTTACAAACACTCCAAGTTGCTAAACGCATTGTTGGATAATCTGTGCATAAGAGGATTGTTAAAAAGAAAGGAGAAAAATGTAGAGATCTCAAAATAGTCTACATTTTAGATTGTCTCTTTGATGTTTTTAGTGCCTTTAAATTCTCACTCTATGGAAACAAACTGAAAATTGTAGACCAGTGGTCCCCAAACTTTTTGGTACCAGAGACTGGTTTCATTGAAGACAATTTTTCCATGAACCAGGCGATTAGAGGGTGGGGGAATAGGGGGGCGGTGCAGAGTTCAGGCTGGGATGTGTGGCCAGTTTCCTAACATGCCACAGATTGGTACCAGGTGGTGGCCCAAGGGTTGGGGACGGCAGCTGTAGACAACAGGATATGAGTGCCATTTATGCAAGATTATTTCACGTTCCAAGCAGCAGACCCACTTCCAAGAAATGGCCTTGACCCATAGCTTTAGCAAAAGTCTGTTTAAAATAATTTTCTTACAGAGCCTTTTAATATACAGTTTCTTTTAGTGACCTTACCAGTCAGTCAGTGTTCCTGATTGTATCATATAAGAGGGGCATCTACCATATCTCAGTAAAACAAGACAGAGTAAACAATGCAAGGACATTTGAGGAGCAGGAGAAATCAGAGGTGAGGAAATTTTGCTGATGGGAGAAGAATGGCAGATGAACAGAAATTAGCACACAAACACACATGTTCACATACTCGAATTCTGCCTTCCATTTCCATTTTGAACACCAATGTGCCAACCAAGCACAGATTCTCTAGGCACATACAAGATCCACTTTTTCCAAATTATTAAAACCCAAGAAGGCATAAGAGCAGTGATCCAAAGCATAGAGATAGACCCATGGTTGGGTTTACCAACAGGCAGACTCATCCAGCCACGCTGAAGGCAAGAGTGGATGGTCAGGGAGGGCTGTCCCGACTGGAGCAAGACAAGTTTAGCTTCAGTAAATGGATCTAGGATTCTGAAATCAGGAAATATGAAAAGAAGCTGTATTAGTTCATTCAGGCTTCTGTAAAACAATACCACAGACTGAGGGCACATAGAAAACAGGCATTTATTTTTTACTGTTCTAGAGGCTGGGAGTTTGAGATCGGGGTTCCAGTGTGGACAGATTCTGGTGAGAGCCTTCTTTGGGGTCACAGATTGGTGACTTTATGTTGTTCCCTTTCATGGAGGAACACAGCAAGAGACCTTCCTGGGGTCTCTTTCACAAGGGCACTAATTTCATTCCTGAGGGCTCCATCCTTTTGACCAAATTCCCTCCCCAAACCCCCACCCCACCAACAGCATCACAGTGGGGGGCAGAGTTGGAACATGCGCATCTTGAGGGGACATAAACATTCAGCCCATTGCAGCTATTTTACCATACAATTAACTTAAGTTAACAAATTTGATTTTTTTTTCTTTTAATTACTTATGTGGGTGGAAGGTTAGGCTCTTTTCAGTGACTGAGATTTGAACGGAGTTCTGGAGCAGCTCATTGTAAAATGAGAGAGTAGTTTCAGTAATGGTTGAAGTCACAATGCACATGTTTCGTGGTGTGATGCCAGCTTTCATAAAGGTCTGAATAAAGTCATATTCAAGAAGTGAATAAACTGTTATATTTCTTATCTCTCTCTTTCACTCGCTCTCTTTCTTTCTCTCTGTGTGTGTTTGTAATTTAGCTTGTCTCTAAGAAGGAAAAGACTAAACATCCTTCATCTATTTCCCCTCAAGGTAAAGGATTTGCCTCTCTTCTGCTGCATAATCCTGGCAAACAATAAAAATACACGACCATGGGTCCAGTCCTGACATACGCCTCCTTGGTCCCCATGTTCTCACCAAGGCCATGTTTCCCTCTGTACAAGAGAGAAGTGGTTTGATAAAGCCTTCCACCCATAAACATTGCTAGTGATATTCTACAAGGTAAGTTATCAGGGGAGGGTGATGCTTACATCAAAAATGCAGATCTCAGGTCCTATGGTTTCTGGGCACAAAAAAATCTGCTCTTCAAGGGAGATTAGGTTGGGGAATTACAGATGCATAAGTGATACTATGTAAATATTTGTTGAAATGAAATGGGCAGATGTGGTCACCTATCTCTAAAGCACCTTCTTTGCCTACATTCAAAATGTGTTCATAATTATGCAATAAAGTATAATCAAAGCTGAACATATAAAAAGTGGGATGACATGGCAAGTGTGTCATGAAGCCTTGAGCTTTCACTGTTTGGGCATGAAATAATCCGGTGCTTGAATCCATAAAAAACTGCAAACTGGAAGCACAAGAAAGCAGCAAAACACAGCTGTCTGGGCATGACCGAAGGCCCACCCTGCAAGTTACGTAACAGCTGTTGTGTAATTGTGCGTCTAACTCAAAACACATTTTTGAAAGAGCAAAAAATGATTTTCCAAAACGAGAGAGATTAAGAGAGAGAAAGAGAAATGCTGAAAGAATACAGAGGTTTCTCTCTGGTCCTCAAGTGCAAGGTGAGGGGAGTCAAGGACGCTGGGGTTGGTATTGCCTTAGCATCTAGGGGGTTGGCCCGTGCTCCAAATCTGGCCTGCCCCTTGTTTTTGTAAATGAAGTTTCATTGGAAAACACCTACACCCGTTAATTTACCTCTTGTCTACAGTTTCTTCTAAGTGGAGTCAAGTAAGTTACAATAAAATCCACGTGACTGGCCTGGAATGAAATTCTGGCTTTGCTCTTATTAGATCTGTGAACATAAGCACACCAATCACCCTCTCTCTGTCTATGAAATATATAATGAAAGTAAAGATAGAGAAACCAAGGCTCCTGCACCTGATTTGGACAAACTATCCAATAATTCTCAGTTTCTCTATCCAAATCCCATATTCAGGGGAGCTGGCCATTTTCACTGGAACAAAATTGTTAGTTCTTAATAATCAGAGCATCCAAAGTATTCTGTTTTGTTCCTACTGTAACTTTTGCTAGAGCTACCTTACAATGAAGTATTGTACTTAAAATGAGAGTAGTACAATTAAAAATTGTTCAGTTTGAATGTTCCTAGCTTGAAACCTTAAATTAAAAATTTGAACTATTTGGGAGTCCTGCTTAAATTTATTCATTGTACAACTGCCTATATTGGTAAAATACAGATAACTTCCAAAATCAAAGGTTCTTTTCATTTTAAATGAGTTTTAACATGATGTTGCCCTATTGCTAATTGTGGTGCCTGTGTGTGACAGTAAACTCTGAGTTCCCTAAAAGTCCTGCTGACTTTTCTGTTCACGTATAGAAAATGAAATAATTTAGGGCTTCTGAAATCACAGTAGGTCTTCTTACCTAGCACTAAAAATACACTTGATATGATATTTTAAAGCTAACCAAGGTTAAAGTCTAGATAGAGAGCATTTCTTTCCCAAACAGCACTCTGGTTTTTCTGGAAGGCAGACTGTTTTCCTGACAGCCTTGTCCTGAAGACACCTGGCCAGGGTTCTCTGCTCATCAGCTTCTACTGAGAACATGTACCATTTTAGACTCTTTTTCAATCCTCAAATTCTCTAAATCCATTAGAGAACAGAAAGTTACTTAGTAACATACAAAGCAAAAAAAGTAAAAAAAAATAAATAAATAACTGGACTCAGTGGGCAGAGCAGCTGCGCTGCATACTCTCATCACAGGTTTCTGCTTTGTAAATTAATTCATCTGCAAATAGTGTAGTGTCTCCAGATGCAACTTCAAGGTTGGAGAGCTGGTTTCTTAAGGATTTAAGTTTAAAGTCAAAGGCTTCCTGTCCCAGGTGTTACAAGTAAGTAGTGTCTCATCTTTTTCTTTTCTTTTCTTTCTTTCTTTTTTTCTTTTTTTTTTTTGCTCTGAGTTTGTTCATCCAATCATATCCCAGTATGCAAATAAACTTTAGTCCTTGCAGATAAAAAGGAACAAATAAAGCCAAGTGCTCTATCAGAACGGACAGCCTGTCACCTGTGTTCCAGGAGCTGAACCAGAAATGTCCTCAGGCATGCCAGACATACCTGCCCCACTCACCAATTTGAAGATTCAATATACTAAGGTAAGTACAATTTGTATTTGCTTCTTTGACTTGGGTTCGTAAAAACTACATTCATTTAAAGTATGAAAGGTCAATTTAAGTAAACTTGTGTAAAGAGTACTTTGCAAATGTAAAAATAAAGACTGGAAAAATGCAGGTCTGGGTTTAGTGTCCAGATCAGTGAACCCTAGATGACATCTTTTCTTAAAAGATTTGCAAGTGCAAGGAATTCTCTTCTGTGTGAAAGGTTCTTCTTCCAGGAATCAGTGGACTTTACCAAGCAGTAGTATTAAATTCAGTGTAACCAGAACGAATGATAAGAGAAGAAAATACTCACTAGAAAAACTTACTGGAAAGAGCCAAACAAGTGGGAAATAATAGAAAACAAGAAAGGAGAAACAGAGCATACTGAAATAGCATCCCTTTTTTATATGCTTAGTAAAATGAATGTTCACATAGGAGGACTTAAGTCTAATAATTAGATGAAAAAACTGTTTCAAAAAACTTCAAGGGGACTTGCATTATTTTGCATATTTGGGGAAAGTAAGCATTCTTATTTATGTCTCCAGCCAGGTTTGTTGCCATTGGAAAATGTGTATAATTATTACCTAATAAATATTTAGAGAAACAAGAGCAGGTCTAGGCTTGATAATCTGCAGGTAGGGAGAAGGAGGACAAGGATTCTGCTTGTGCATTTCTGAGAGTATGTCTGAACTTAGCCTGTTTCACACTGCTACCAAGTCTAAATGCCTGACTCCGTGTCAGAACCAAGAACTCCAAAATAGACAAAATAAACAAAACACAGTCTAACAAATCTGATCACTTAAAATTATCATTATGATGTGATGTGGAAAGTAAAGTAAGAAATGAATTATTGCAATTCAGGGGAAAGCCCTTTTACTTTCTGAATTAACCAGTGAAAAACAGAGAGCCTTATAATTTATTGATGCAGTAAAAGTTTCTGCTCTTTTATATTTATTTCCGTACTTATAACCATGAATGGTTTTGCAATCCTAAAACTGTTGCATTTTCATTTTTATACGTACAATGCATGAGGAAGTTTTTCAGCTCATTGGCTCTTTTCCTGGAAGTGTCAGTAGAGATCAGATTGTGCCTTCAACGAGGTTGACCAGCAGCTATGAAGTGTATTGAGGTGTTATTTCCATAGCATTTTATTAAAGGGGAAAATGTTTTCCATTTAATTTCATTATAAATGTGAACATGAAAAATGTGGTGAACCCATACCCTCAGACGACTGGCATTTGGCAAAGGTACGCTCAAAAGATCCCAAGACTCCAGTCTCCCTCACATTCTTATTCCAAGTTTGTCATTCACAAGAAATTTCTATTCAAAGTAGGTATTCACTAGAAAAACTTACTGGAAAGAATCAAACAAATGGCAATTATAGAAACAAAAATGGAGAAACAGTGTATACTGAAATACTATCACTTTTATATATGCTTAATAAATTTTTATTTCTCCTATTTTTTGTTTTGGTCACTCTGTTGTTTTGTTTCCATTCCTTTGATTGCAGTTAAAAAAATTTCCTCCCATCTGTAATTTCCTGTTTTAATTTCCTTTTACATTTTTTGCTCTGAGTCTCAATGTTTTGCTTTCCTGCCTCGGGTTTGGGTTGAAAATAGTTGTCAGAGATCCAAACTTGATTTTTTTAGATTTTAAGACCCCACCTGACTTTTGGTCAGTCTGTCTCCTTCATCATTCATCCCCTGTCTTGTCCTTTGTCCCCCCATTCTCCACTGCCTTTGGTAATTTTTTAAGGGTGCTAAGGCTGAGGAAAAAGTTCACACACAACACACATGACTCCCTGCACAATGACATCACCACCCTCACTCCTCATGCAGTGACTCAAGATCTCAGGTTTGGAAATCCACACAGGTGATATAAAAAGGTCACTCTCACTACCCTCTCTCTCCCTTGGAATGTGCTGAAATCCTTCCTGCATTGAAAGTGTGATCTGTTAAAAATCTCTCTGCCACCTAGAAAGTATTGGCTTCTCTTACTGGATCTAGAGCTGCTGGCCCATGGCTCCCTTGCAGAGAGAGTATGAGTTTAGGGCATCTGGTGTTTTCTGGGGGGAGTCAGAGGCTCTCCACTTCAGTCAACTGGCTTCAAAATCTCATATCAACAGATAAGGAGAATAGATCTTTATTTTGCCCAGTAGTGAAATCCAGCTTAATCCAAGCCAGAAATATTTTGAAAAAATTGCTTATTTATTTCAAATTGTAGCATTATACCAAATGCATTACATAATAGATTTTACTCTGGAAGGGCAATTGTTTTACCAGATTATGACTTATTCTTGGACACAAAACTACATCCAGGAAAACAGTCATTTATTTATCAAAGATAATAGGATACATCTCTTAAAACCTGACATATCTAAACTTGAAAGAGTAAAAATAAGTTTTTAAGTTGCATCAACATTCCCATTGATTAATTCCCCATATAAAAAGCACTTGAAGTCCAAGAGTATGCATAGGCATCTATAATTTCCTAACAGTATTGGGAACCTAAAAATGACATCTACTGTATATACATATAATTCAAAAGTATCCTTAGTTTAAAATTAATAATTAAAACATAATTAATTTACTGGTTAAATAGGACCCAAGAATAATTTACTTTTATAGTATTTCCCTCTCCCCCTAAACTTGCTAAAGGCAAACAGGAAATGAAAATGACATTGTTGCCAAGATAGAATATTTCTACAGGCCTAAAACAGATTTTATAATTATTGTTGCAAACATTCATTAGCCTAGACATTCTCCACATAACCATTAAATATAACTACAGGAAGGGTGAATATGCAAAGACATTTAGTCACATAGCTAGAAGGCAAATGCCAAATGTAAAGCTAACAAAGTTAAGACAGAAAAAAGGTAATTAAGGTAATTCCTACCAATAAATTCTCCATAGCTAAGGGTAGGAAAAGTATGGTGCAATACCTGGCCTAAAATCCCACAGGGCTTGTGGCCTTGGGGCTACCTGTGGCCTTCTGTATCCTTGAATGTTGCCTTTTGAATCTAAACTTTCCAAAACAGTAATTTGTTCTGTGAAGTTTACATTCGGTCATGGGGCCACACTTGGGGATCTGGAGTGTCACATGTAGCCTTAAGGCCAAGGGTTCCGAGTTCTTTTTACATGCTGAAAGACCTCTGTTTGTAGGGGAATGTACACAATTCATAATTTGCAAATTGTATTATTGCATTATTCTACTTTAAACCTTATGATTCCATGATTGGATTATTAAAGTAGTCTCTGGGCTAATCTCCTGGACTTTGGTTGCTCTACTTCAAATCGATTTGCGGTACTTTAAAATCAGTATTCATAACACATCCATTTGATGCAGTCATTCCTTTATCATATCTAGAATAAAATACAAAGTTCTCACACTGAGGATCAAGCTACACCACAAATGCACTTTATTTCATCATCAGATGTTATCTATAATTTGTTTTTGCTGGAACGCTCTGTTCTTTTAGAAGCTGATCTCTTTACTGTGTTACAGAACTTCCCAAGGTTGTTCCTCCTTTGCTCATTGTTTTTCTTTCGACCAGTTCAATCCCATCCTTCAAGGATGCCCTCTTCCAGTCTGCATCCCTCTCTACCATTTATTGACTAACCTACTGCTTTGGCCACTTTACTCCACCACTTTTAATTCTTTACTGGCTGATCTTGGTGTAACTGCACTCTCCTCCGAGATTATAGAAACCTGGAGAGCAGTGGTCACAGCTAACTCGTCTCACATTTTGCCACAGTACCATCCAGAGTATGTCTCAGGTATTTACTCATTATTTCACAAACACTTTTCTGATGAAACAAAATTGACTAGCCAGGGTTATATAAATATAAGCACAAGTTCAAATAAAGATTGGGTCTACTGTGTGCTCTTATACTAAATGTTAAAACTGAATAATAGAGAGCAGTTGCTGGTAATTTGGGATCTGCTATAGCTGATCTCTTCTGCTGCCTGCAGGCTTCCAGATAAACTTGTGTTTTGACTTTAGATTAATGCTCATTTAAAACACTTTAATCTGAAGGGGGAGTTTTATGTACAGTTTAGATATAAGATTTTGATGATGAAACTAGATGGTACATACATATTGTAATAAGTCTTTCACCAAAAAATATTATGGAGAGTGAAATAAGCTCTAATGTATTGAGAGTATATGGAGAACTTGAAACCACAAATTATCACAGACCTAAAGATAAAAGACTCAGGCAAGAGCTGGAAAGTTTCAGCACAGGCCTAACAGAATATAATCAATGCTGTATGTTGTTTTTATTATATATTTTAGTGAAATCATACTGTAGAAGTGTGGCATTCTGGATATATCTCTGACAGAATGATATTGTGTTCTCTTAATTTAGAGATACAAAGTCTGAGGAGGTAATACAACCTTCAGGGCAGAGAGAAGGTAGGAGTAGCAAGTGAGAGTAAATCTAATACAAGTTTTGAAAGGCTGATTAAAAAATCTGGGGCAAGTACTATGATATCTTTAGTTTATTATTTTTATTTTTTTTTTAATTTGAACATTTTTTAATTTTAATTTTATTTTATTTCCTCATATTACAGAGCTACAAACGTTTAGGTTACATATATTGCCCCAGCCCAGCCTGAGCCAGAGCTTCAAGAATGTTCATCCCCCAGAGGGTGGGCACAGCACCCATTAGGTGTGAATATACCCATCTCCTCCTCATGGGCTGTTATGTAGATATCTAATATTAAACGAAAATAATGTGGAATTTAATAGTAGGATCCTAACATGCTATGTGGGATAAGAGAAAAAAGAGTTTAAGTCCAGTTGGAGCAACTGGTGAAATCTTCATGAGGAGGTGATACATCAAGCTGGAGTTTGAAGTATAAGTAGAAGAAAATAGTGCAACTCCAGTGCAAAGGACAGCATGAGTAAAGGTGTGGAGCAAAGAAGGGTATGGTGTTTGAGGCAGTAGATTTAGTCTGAAATAAAGGGTAAACTGAGGGACTGGTAGGACAAAAGGTTGGAATAGTATATTGGGGCAAAATCTCTAACCTCCTGGAGTGCCATGCTGAGGAGTTTGACAATGGAGAATCGCCAGTGTTCTAGGGAGGGGAGGGGTATAGACAAAATCTTAACTGGGTTGGCTGAGGAAGATTATGACAACAAGGTGAAAATTAAATTTTAATTAGGCAGAGATAGTGGGCAGGGAGAACGAGGAAAGGTTTTTTATAATAGCGTAGAACAAACTGATACAAAAGGCACTATTAGTGTTGTTAATAGAAAAGGAAAGAGTGTGTGAGAGAGAGAATGAGGATTGCATGAGTGAACTTTAGAACTTTGGGGTGAGAGCAGCATAAAGCTAGAAATGGCAGTGAGCTGAGTTTGGGACAAGATGATTAAGGTCTTTCCCAATCATCCCTCAGGAAGAAAAATACTAAACGTTCGAGGCTAAGGATATCTAAAAGAAAATACACTAAGAGTAACTGTGTCAGTCTGTAAAGTGCATTTCTGATTCCTAGAGTGCTGGCTCATTCTCACACACATTGGGCAAATCACTTTAATTTGAATTTATATTTCTTCAAGTTGAACTAAGAAACCAACCTTCTTCTCAAGGGACGATATGATGAATTTTATGGTCTTCATCTGTGTTCAGTTACCTATCAGAGAAACCTATCTTGATACTTCCATCTTTTTCATTCCCCCATATATGTGTCTTTAGACCTCTTGCCTCCTCATTTGAACTGCTTCAGACTGCTTCCCCCTTCCGTCATGCATGCCCATGTCTCTTTCAGGGTCAATTCCAGGCTAGACTTCAATTCTTTTGAACTCCTCCAAATATATAGGATGCTGCTGCTTTGTTATGTGGATAATTGTCTTTGATCACACAAACAAGGAGGCTTCTCTTCCTCTCCGTTTTAAAGCAAATCACAAGTATCACAGTATACCCATGTGCAGAATGCTATGGGTCATAGCTATGGGTAGCTGACGTATTGTAGGTTATTTGATTCAATTGTACTTAATAACTGTTTACTGGGGCTAATATCATTTGAGGGCTGGAATCATGTTGGACACTGAGGATAAACCAGAAAACTAAACAAATACAGTCCTTGACCTTATGGAGCCTACAGCCTAGGAGGGAAGGCAGACATGTAAAAATGAATATTTCAAAAGGGACAAATTTCACTATGAATGTACAGGAGACAAGGGACTCAAGCATTTAGGTATACATAGTAACATATATTTCATTAATTTGACAGAATTTTAAGCTATGCCATTGATACTATGTGATAGAATATCTAAGTTGGTGAATGCTCATACATTGATTTAAAAGATTACATTTATGTCAAATATATACAATGTAAGTAACTGATCTAGCAATGTATAACCTTGATAATGATTATGGAAAATTTTTAATGACTAAGTAACTTGAATTTAGTGTACCAATTTATTAAAACCTGGAGGGGGTATTTCAATGTACTCTCCCTCAGGGTTGAGCTCTCATTGACTTATCTTTAAATATCAAGTAGGAAAATGGTGTCAAAATTAAGATATATGTTATAAACCCAGTGTATATGTCATCCTTCTTTTAAAACTCCATGTATCAACTACCCATGATTCCAAATTAAATAAAGTAGTTCGTCTTGTCATAAGTCCAACAGAAAGTTGTACTATGTAACAGCCAATAATGTACTTATGACTATATATTATATATTTATGTGCTTACTTATTTTCATATTTCAAATAATAATTAAAAATGGAATACACAAGAAACAATGGGATGAAGAGAGACAAGAAATACTACCTTTTGTCAGAAACAGAACATAGCTTTATTCATCACAAAAGATATTTCTTAATTTGACGTTGTCAAATATTTTTCTCTACTGAAAAGTGAATGAGATATCAAACCTGGCTGCTTAATGAAATGCAAATTCAGTGTGTAAAAGTTGGAAGCTGAGACTTTTTAAAAGGCATACAGATGCTTTATAATATTTCTATTACAGTACACATGGAACAAAATTGCATATTACTAGAGTTCTCTTTTTCTTTAGATGCATGTCTTAGGTAGCCCTAAGAAATGTAGTTCCTGATTTCATTTGAGGACAAATACATTATCAGGAAATCTTTTGAAAAGGGGAATGAAACTCCTATGCTTTTAAAAAGCCAATGAAATCATGTCACTAGCTAAATTTTTCTGAGCAAACTTCTTTTAAGATCCTTTATTTTAGCATAATTATTTTACTAGAGTTAAAACAGTAAGATAAAGGGTTAGAAAGTAGTCACTTATGATATCAAATCACTAGTAACCAAAAATGAGGATGTTGAGAAATTGAAGTGGAAAATAGAAGCAACGGTTTTTAAAGATCAAGCCCACTAAAACCTCCACTGTTGGCTCAAATTCATGGCTACTTCAGGTAAAATCTTTCTTTTTGAGATTGTCTCCTCCAATCTGTATTTTCTAGGGTAGAATTGAGTGCATATCTTCATGAAACTTAAAAGCAGTATGTACTTTATTTTATAGAGTGTGTGTAGGTGCGTTCATGCACAGAATGTCTTAAACAGCCAATAAATTTTGAAGGGCGAAGGGATATGCATCATGTAGGCATCGTGTAATGCTTTAAGTTTATAAAAATTTCCAAACTTTGCTGCATATTTAAATATCTTTGTACCTACTTTTCATCCCTACAGATCTTCATAAACAATGAATGGCATGCTTCAGTGAGTGGCAAGAAATTTGCTGTCATCAATCCTGCAACTGAGGAGGTCATCTGCCATGTAGAAGAAGGAGATAAGGTGAGTTTTTAAACACTAGTTCCATTTTTATGCCAGGTTTCTTGGTTTCTTGCCATTCTGAGCTCCCCAACCCCATTGCAAATTCAAGAGACATGTCATGAAAATATGGTTTCTGATGTAGTCTGAGGAACTTTTCTAAATTGCTCTTGGTCCATAAAGACACTCAGTAGTCATTTGGTGATGATGATGAGCCTGTGCTTTTGGGTGTCTTGGTGATGTTTTCATAATATTTTTTTCTTGCTTGACTTTAAACTGAAATGGTGTCTAGATATATTATATAGGCTGCCTAAGAAGGGATTAATCATAGGTTTGAAATGGAGAGAAATTTTTTATTAATATAACACTGTTTGTTCTAAGTTGCTAGAGGAAACTAAGAAGTTAACAGAACTTAAAGAACAATAAATTACCAAGTTATTTCATTAAAAATCATTGAGTTAATATTAATCAATATTTTTGATGTCTTAGCTCTGGAGCCTTGAACCTTTAGCTTTGTTACTGGAAATAGTTTTATCAGTAAAATAAATCTCTGCTCCTGAAGTTCCATGTGAGACTTTGTCAGGTAGTCTGAGGACTTTTCCTGGCACAGTTCGCAGGGTTTACCTTCTTCCTAGCGTGTAGTAAGGGAAAGCTGATGATCATACTAGAAGCCTTGGAAATCTTTGCCACTGACTTGCTCAGTGCTATTCACAATTACTACTCCTCAGACAAGCAATCAGGGACAGTCAGTAACATCCAGCAAAGCTTCACATCAGGTCAGGATGTTGATTGAGGTATCGGGACATTTGATCACTGAAACTCAATTGTTTATGATACAAACTGTTCGTGGTGAGCGGCTGTGTGCTTAACAACCAATGCTTTCCTATTCTTTTTGGGATTATTCAAAACTTTTGTTTTTAAATAATTATTGATGTTCTTGCAATTTTGTTGGCAAATGTATAGTAAACTACAATAACATTACCAAATGAAAGGTACAAATCAAGTAAATTACATAGTCACAGTCAACCTGATATTCTGAAATTGACTCTTTAGATAATGAGCCAAGAGGTTTTAGGGATTTAATTTAAAAGTAGAATGGTGCTCACAATGGGCTATATACCTCCTTTCAATGGTATTATAAAGAAAGGAGGAGGGGCCAGAACAATTGGAGGTTACAAAGCAAAGCACAGATGTGGGTGGGAACTGTTTTCTTTTCACTTCAGTGGCTCTTTCAGGATATGTTGACTAATCCTGAAAACTGCTTTTAATACTAAAGCATGACTTACCAAATAATTGGTGGGGATAAAAGTAAATGTCCATTAAAGTAAGTGGTTGTGACAGGTGTAAAATTAGAACTGGTCTGATGACTATTTTCTGCGTCTCTGAATGAATTTGATGTGGAGACACACCATGTGAGAGTGTGTGAAGCCTTGGAAATCTTTGCCACTGACTTGCTCAGTGCTATTGACAATTACTACTTCTCAGACAAGCAATACTAGAAGCAATTGCTAATATTAGTATTGCTAATATTAGTCTTAGTAATAGACAAGCAATACTAATAGTTTAGTTCTTTCTTAACTGTGCTTAACACCTTTTAATATCTCTGCAACATTTGAACTGTCTTCATGCATTCAGCTTGTGGCCCTTTCCTCAAAAATGGAACATTGTAAATGCCATAAATAAAAGTGGTATTAATGGTGGCAAATCCTAGTTTATGTACCAAATTGTTTTCTGGTTAATTCAAAAATTATATCTCTGAAAATGTCAGTCCTGGAACAAAAATCCAAGAAATTCCGGTCTTGGAATTAAAAGACAATCCTGATTCCTAATAGTTTTGAATAATGTAAAAATTTTTGTTATGTAATGAAATCTATTAAAATATGATTTATTATATAAATGTCATAGAAGATGCATCCTTATATAAAATCAGTGTAACATGAGAAGTTTGTAAGATAGGTCCCCAAATTATTAAATATTTATCGACTGCCTATTGTAGGCCCTGAATAGTAAGAAATATCATAGCTTATAATAGAGACAGTAGTAAATATTGAAAGGATTTCATTATTAGGACAACCTTGAAGTGCATTAAGAACTAGATTTTGGAGTCAGATATGGGATCAAATTTGGGTTCTACTGTCTGCTGGATTTCATGTCTGTGAGCCATAGTCTACTCACCTGAAAACCAAAGTCAGTGATGCTTAACTATAGCAGTACTGGTGGGACTGTAAAGGACTTATCTTGTTCCTGAAGCTTAGCAGGCTCTTGACTAGTAGCTGGATTACTCTGGTTAGAATGTAGGTAGATTGATATTAGAACTGGATATTAAAGCATACCCAAAGATTTTGAAAGTAAAGTGGAGTAAAATGGTGTAAACTGGTGTACTGGTAAAACATTCTAGGCAAGGAGAGTTATAGGAGCAAAGGTGAGAAGGAGTTGGGTCAGGCAAAGTAGAAAATAATGTGACACCAAGTTTGAATGGGTGAGGTGAAGCCCAACAATGTTGGGCCTTGAGAACTGGACAGAGGAGTTTGGGCTTCAGACAGTAGATAAAAGGGAACAGTTGTAAACATTTGAAAGAGAAAGTGATAAGATAAAAGTACTTGAAGGTTAGCCCGGTAACACTAGGCAAGACTGTTTAGGGAGAAAAGAGAATGAACTTGGGAAGGCCATTGATAATATGAAATAAGGAGGGCCTAAATAGTGCAGGACAGTGAAAATGGAAAGGAGGATTAGAATATACTAGAACTCCTAAGAGTTACTGTTAAAGGTTGATTTGACTGCTGGGACTACAATAATAATTATCACTTAACATCTGTCACACAGAAAATGTGTTTCAAGTGTTACTTTAGTTAGTCTTCAACACAACCCTGTTAGGTAACCATGTCCCTATATTAAAGATAAGAAAACTGAACCTTAGAGAAGTCCTCTTAAAACAAAAGTTCATCAGAATGTTTTTTACTATTTATAATAATGTATTGGGGTGATGATTTGGTTGCATGTCTCTTTCATTTGATTATTCCAAAAGGGCAGTCTCCTTATTTCATTTTTCTGTCATTAGCAGCCTGATGCTAAGAATACTACAGAGTGGCATGTTTATTAAATCTTTAGATGGATGGATGTGTAGTCAAATGGCTCAAAGCTTACATAGCTAATAAGGAGAAACCAGAATTCAAATCTGGATTGTTTTGTTTATTTATTTAAATAAAACTATTTATTAACTATTAAAACTATTTATTAACTAGTTAAAACTATTTATTAACTGCCATTATTCTATTTCTGCTCCTGCACAATAAATATATAAGAAAAGGAAGGGCATGATCCAAAGAACATGAGCACAAGAATATCTTTCTTTAAAGCAGAATTCTCTAGGAATGCATTTTCCATATGGCAGAGTTACTTGTCTTGAAGCCAGTTTCTCTATATCCCTTTGGGAGGTCAGAATTCCTAGAATGTCCCATATTTGGCAAAGGCTAATGGCAGGACACTGAGCAGAAGATCCAAATGGAAGCTGTGTCACACAGATCTGTTTAAACACAGAGCAGCGTATATTTTATAGGCCATGGTATTCACATATCATACTGGCAATCTCAGATTCTTATGCTTTGCTTTTCTTTATTTTTTTTCACATTCCTTTCTGAATTTAACTTAGAAACAGTTAAAACCTATGAGATAAGATAGTGTCCAAATATAAGCAATCAATGGGATTAACTGAATACCCCAAATATGCATGGTGTGTGTGTATACATGTATATATGTACACACACACACACACACACACACACACATATATTTCTTGGGACAGACAAGCAATGAATGCATGTATTT
Source organism: Mirza zaza (assembly GCA_008750895.1). Taxonomy (NCBI): domain Eukaryota; kingdom Metazoa; phylum Chordata; class Mammalia; order Primates; family Cheirogaleidae; genus Mirza; species Mirza zaza. Next base: position 112,718 of record VSMD01103347.1, on the reverse strand, counting down.
TAATGTATATACACATCATTCTCTCAAAAGTTAGACAGTGAGATATACCAGTGCGTGATCTAGTATAGAGAAAAAATCTTTGCTTATAGTCAGTAAATACATCACTTTATAATACCATATTGCACTTGTAGAACATCCCTCTTACCCTAGATCTTCTTAGTTTGGTGATAAATCCTACAAAAATTATATTTCATTGGTAGATTTGTAAGTTTGGGGTTTCTTGATTGAATACAGCCTAAGGAAGGGGATATTATTTTGAGGTCCATGTTTCTCCAAGGGGGAGGTGTCATGCTTGGATGTGATTTTGTACAACTTAAAACAGTTAGGGTAATTATTCCCCCCTTCCTCAATTCTCAAAGGAAATTATGTCTCCTGCAAAAATTTGCAAGCCGCTGGTCTATGATGCAGTCATGATTTATGGAGCACACATAGTTTCATATGGGGGCCCATCTTATGTACAAAATAACATTGAAATGATCTATGCCTTTAAGGTGCTTGTGGTTCACTTGATAGAGAACAAAATGGATATATGAAGTAGTAGTGAAAGAGGAAGGTGGTGATTCTTGTAGTAGGTATATTCTGTGGAGTTCAAAATAGGTCTGAACAAAGATCTCCAGGGGAATGGAGTGGCCAGGACAACATTTAACTGAGGTGGATTAGGACAGAACCAGAGGAGATACCTGGTATCAAAAAACACAGGAAAGAAGAAAGAGCTTGCAGGGAGGCAACTCAATAGGGAATCAAGGAGGGTAGACTGGGTGGGGAATCACTTTACTATTTGACTTTTGCTGGAATGAATGTAGTCTGAAGTAGTGCATTATTAATAATAAGAAAATGATTGCATTACCTGTATAGTGTTTAAAAAGATCTGTTTGTACTCAGATGGGAAAGGGGGGCTGCTGCCCCCTGTAGACCCTTCCATATACCAGGTCCACTCCCTCTGTGCCTTTTCCCTCTGCAATAACAAAATGGGCACATGTTTATAATGTTTACTCTTCAACAGCAAAGAAAAAGTCTTATTCATACTTTAATAGGCCCTTCATGAGAATGGACAGGCTGTATAGAGTCAACAGAGATCAAAGAAGATATTCAGTACTTTGGATCTTTAGCTTTTCCTGCAACTCCTATAATACAGTCACCAAGGAAGTGTAATGTGTGGTGAGAGCAAGCAAAGGCTCTACAGTGAGATGAGCTCTCTTTAAAACTCAGTTCAGCCACTTTTAGTTACTGACCTTGGGTAAAACTCCTCTCTCTTTGCTTTAGTTTCTTCATCTATAAAATGGGGAACATGTATGTCCCATTAAATGACTAAGAATTAAATGAGTTAATATGTGTAAGGTTATTAGAACATTGCTTGAGACATGGCAAGCATGCCAATGATAGCGACTATTACTATGATATTTATATTCTGGGAAATCAAGCATATGCAAGAGGTGTGGAGCTCATCATTCTAAAGATTATTCAGCAAGTGTAACTGTAATATGGTGTAGTTGAGTGTGCACAGTGTGCTAGACTTTAGGCTATTGGAGACACAGTGCCTGCTTGTAAGGAGCTTCAGTCTATTTCACTGGGCTATTGCCATTGGATTTTCTTAATCCAGTATGTTCAGCCTACTGAATTAAATTCTCTCTGACCCACAGGAGGATGTTGACAAAGCAGTGAAGGCCGCAAGGCAGGCTTTTCAGATCGGCTCTCCATGGCGTACTATGGATGCTTCAGAGAGGGGACGACTGTTGTACAAGCTGGCTGATTTAATCGAAAGAGATCGTCTCTTGCTGGCAGTGAGTATTAACCAAACTGGATACTGAGATAGAGCTCTCAAAAGCATTTATTGTTTGAATTGGCAAGTTGTTTTGGTTTTAGTGATCACTACATGCTCTCTCCAAACAAAATGAAAAGACTTTATCTCCCAGCTCTTGTGTTGGACTGTGACCATAGAGTTTATTCTCAAATATTAATCTGTACTGCAGTTCTGGGTGATGTTAATTTCTGCTCCCACAAAAGATTCCACAGTCTAAACGTTGTCAAACCCCAAGTTAAACCAAATTAAAGAAATTTCTTTCCTTTAGCTTATAACTTCTTCTCAAATCCTTTAACAAGGTCACATGTAGTTTGAATCTCATGGAATGAAATGTACTGGGTTTCTTAAAGTACTTGACTGGTGAACACTTTTAGATGAAAACTCATGATTTGTGAAAGGTGCCCAAAATATTTCTCTAAAATAAATCTTATTTCTTTTTAGAGAAATGCATATCCAATAGCCCACCAAGGTGTTTAATAAATGGCTATTTTTTTCCTCCCTGAAATGGCTGTTCACAATGGTCATATTTAAATGATGTTCTTTTTACAAGTGAAAAAAGCAAAGATTAAAGAAAAAAAAAAATCCAATAATTGATGTGTTTATCAAAATTGTTTCTACTTTGTTTTTTAATTTATATTTTAGCAATTAGACAATTCAGTGGTAATGTCCTTGTGGAAGGTATTTCCTTGTTTTTTGTCTTCTCAGTTGGGCATTATAATGAAGCCAATATGACCCAAACCAATACCAAGATCAGGTTCCACGGTAAATTTTTTGTTACTTTTAGAGTCTTAAAATGGTATTTCCAAAGAAGCCTTCTTCAAAAAAAAAAATCAACATAGCAATCATTGTTAAATATTGCTAAATGGACGATTCATCAAAATTCACAATATACAAAAATATGGGACCAGAAGCTATGTGCAGTAAAACTATAAATGTCCTGCAGGAAGAAAGCAGAATCCACTTAAACTTGGCTTCTCTTATTTATCTGATCTGTTGACTGCCTGTCAGCATAAGATCCTGTGGGGGAAAAGATACAGTCATATAAAAATTGTGTCTGATTAAATTTTGAGATGGTAGACATTTTAACACAGAGACAAGACAGCATTAGCAGTTTATCACCAGGATATTCCTGCCAGGTACTCACTCCAGAAGAACATTATATCCCAAAGAGCTCTCTGGAGCTCTGCTTAAAAAGAGAAGGAAAAGAGGAGATAGGTCATACTATAATAGATAGGACACTAGACTAGAAAATGTTGAACTTCATAGACCATTCAAATGATGACTATGATAATAATGGTAAAACTAGGAGTTTCATAAGTGAAAATTCTGCTGAAGAAAATTATGAATGAAAGCTCCAGGTGTTACTTAAGTGTGTGTGAATAGATTGCCTATATAAAAATGGAATGCATAAATTAAAAATGATTATTGAGGCATTATTAATGGTCACTGACACTAAATTGTCACACTAAATTGGATTACACAATAAGTGAAATCTTGTTGGAACTCTGATTTAAGATGAAGTACCATTCTCACCTGCTGTGTGTATATCAAATTATGACTGATTCGTAGAAAATTTCTTAGCTGGAGGATATTCAAATGAGATTAAAAAGCACTAGTCTTTAGAAACCAGAATCTCACAACCCTTTGTACCCAGATCTTGCTATGTGACCTCAAGAAAATCATTTTAACTTTTTTAAGTCTGTTTTTTAAAAAGAGGAGGTTAGACATTAATTCTATTTTCAAAATTCTCTAGGACACGATTATTCAAAATATTGATTAAAGTAAAACTTTTATGTAATTTGGTCTCTTTTTCAGACAATGGAGGCAATGGATAGTGGAAAAATATTTTCCAATGCATACCTGATGGATTTAGGAGGCTGCATAAAAGCATTACACTACTGTGCAGGCTGGGCCGACAAGATCCAGGGTCGTACAATACCAGCTGGTGAGTAGCTTCAGGAAACCACCAGGGGTGGGAGTAGCAGTGACATTACTATAAATCTGAATAATTTTAAACTCTCCCTTTTAAAGATTTCAACCATGTAAGGCAAAATTGTATCCGCTAGACTTTGAGACAACACAGGTCTGAACCTAGAAGTTCTGTTAAGGTTCATCAAATGGCTTTTTCAGTTTTTATTTCTTTGCTGCCAAGAAGACTCAGAAGCAAGTAACCCTGGATGTGAGCTCCGACAAATGGCTTTTAAAGTTGTTTCTGCATAATCATGCAGAAAACAACACTATGCATATTTTAGAAAATATTAAAATAAGAACATGCTTATGGCCACAATTACTGATTTGATGTGATTGTCTCTCTAAGGGCTCTAACTTTTTAAAGCTGGCCTCTGGAATTATTTCTTTTAGGTTTATTCCAATAACCACATTTTTACCCTTTCTATAATGTAATTATTTGTGCCTCTTTGCATGTCCACGATGAGTCAGTTATAATCATCTGTGCCTGGTCAAACTCACTGCAGTTAGACCAGGCTAATTAAACAAACTAATTCACATTGATTTGTTTCAAACAGCTTCAAAGCAAGAAGGAACTGTGTTTATAGCATGAGTTAAGGATTCATGTGTGTGGACAAGTATGTATGTAGTAGAGTATGTACAAAATTGGGTAGAAATATGAAAAACACGTTATAGGAAATAAAAAAAAAGCATCACTCTGGGAAACAGTATTGGTAGAATTTAATTCATGTACATGTATTGACTCGAGGAATACAGCACCCTCTAGCACTGGCCCTGATGTGCATTTCCAATCTACTTGGAATGTCCCATGGGTTAGAAGTGGTAACCAGAAAGTGAGGAGAGTAAAACCATGGTGGTACCAAGAAATGTGACTATTTTAATTACTGTCTCACTTTATTCTGGAACAAAATGGTAGAAGACATTTAAAGCACAAATATATCTCAATAAAGAGAGTTCTTGCTGAAACCAGAGGCTTCTGTGGGAACCAAAACAGAATTGAACACAAAGAACAACGCAACGCTTGGAATGACCACACCAAACTTTGAAGCACATGAATCAGTCAAATCTAGGTTGAAAATAAATGTCCTTTATTTCGGGATTTTGTTTTCATGAATTAAGATAATTTACTTTTATTATTTGACAGGCAAATAGAAAACAACATTTTAGAACAAGTGAGTAGGAAAAGATTATTAATCATAGAGAGATTTTAAGAAATTATCTTGATTTTTAATTTTACTATTTTTTAAATTGTTATATTTTTGAAAAAATGTTACTATTACTGATAGAACTTTGAGCTGCCAGAAACACATCTGAATGTAGTTCTTCTCTTAGATGGAGACCTCTTCCTTCCTTTATCATCCTTTATTTTTTAATTAAAATTTGAGAAGAAGGATGATTTAGAAATCAGCCCTCTTAGATGATGAGAGATCGAATTAATTATCTTTCATATTATTTCCAATATTGTGTTTTGCTTTCACCTAACTCAATTTTATGGTTCCTGTCATTCCAAATTACTATTTGAGGGCTCCATTTTCATTTTATGAAGAGTTGGAGATGTGTTTTATATTTTAATCATTGTCTACACTATTCTCTCATACCAGCCCCAAACCACCATTCCGTGAATTATGAGTGCATTTGTCTAATTATGTGTGTGTTTCACTTTCTAGATGGAAACATTTTTACTTACACAAGGCATGAACCTATTGGTGTATGTGGCCAAATCATTCCTGTAAGTTGTTCTTCTATATAATTCTAAAGTTTTTATAAAAGAATTCTAATTCTATTAGATTTAGTAATGAAGCTTCCTAAAACACAAATAGATTCCTATATATGTATTTTTATTTATTTATTTAATTTTTAATTTCAGAATATTACTGGGGTACAAATGCTTTGGTAACATAAATTGCCTTTGCACCGTCGGAGTCAGAGCTGTACAAGCATGCCCATCCCTCAGACAGCCTGCACCACGCCTGTTAGGTGTGAATTTACCCATCCCCACCTGGCCCCTCCCACCTGCCCCATCCCCACTGAATGTTACTTTTGTATGTACGAATAAGTTTTGATCAATTAGTACCAATTTAATGGTGAGTATATGTGGTGCTTGTTTTTCCATTCTGGGATCCTTCACTTAGAAGAATAGTCTCTAGTTACAACTAAGTTAATACAAGAGGTATTTAGTTTACCATTTTTTATGGCTGAGTAGTATTCCGTATTATACATATACCATATTTTATTAATCCACTCATGTATTGATGGATACTTGGGTTGTTTCACATCTTTGCAATTGTGGATTGTGCTGCTATAAACATTTGAATGCAGATGTCTTTTTTACAGAATGTTTTCCCCCCTTTGGGTAAATACGTAGTAGTGGGAATTGTGGGATCAATTGGTAGTTCTACTTTTAGTCTTTGAGGTATCTTCATACTACTTTCCATAGAGGATATACTAGTTTGCAGTCCCACCAGCAGTGTACGAGTGTTCCTTTCTCTGCATTCACATCAACATTTGTTTTGGGACTTTGTGACAAAAGCCATGCTCACTGGACTTATGTGATATCTCATTGTGGTTTTGATATGTATTTCCCTAATGATGAGAGATGTTGAGCATTTTTCATGTGTTGGTTGGGCATTAGTCTTCTTATATATTTGTTAAATATGGAGTAAATAAAGGATTTGTGGAACTTGGTCTCCCTGTGACTAAACATCTTAGATATGAATTAGGTAGTCCAAAAACCTATCTATATCCTGGCATGTCTCTTGAGAGTATTTCAGAACTATAGTATCAACAGAATTTAATCTTTTACTCTATGGGTTGTTTTTTAAAAATCATATTATGTGCTCTCTTTAAGAGCCATGTTTTAACATGTATGGCAAAGTGCCCATCGCTGGCACATCTGCAAGTCACCATTTTAGTGAAATGTAGTAGGCTCTATTGGTCTTCAATACTCTTCATCTCCTCATAGAGGCTTCTCATCATGGATAATAGTACCAACCAGAGTGTTCTAATCTTGAAAGATATTTTTAAGTTAAAATGAAAGAAACAATACCAGAGGCATTTAGAGCACTGTATGAAATATATTATGTCTTAAGATGAGAGGCTCTGATACGCCAAGTTCTTCTTAAAGAAGGTACTATTTTTTTTTAATAGGAATTGTGAAGATTTCCTTTTAAGTTTAACAAACAGGAGACTATCTAAATGATGTCTCTTTAGCTGACATATTTCCAGAGGCCAAACAAAAAAATGGTGAAGTATCTTGAAGTTCTTAGATGAATAACTGGCTATTGTGTTTCACTCCAATGAGATTGAAATGCATCTGTATCAAAATTTTTAATGAAATTCCTCATTAATTCAAAAATTATAGTAAACCATAAAAACTACGTAACTGCAAACACTAATAACAGCTAATATATACTGTGTGCCTATGATGAACCAGTCACTATGTTAAGTTCTTGGCCCACTTCCTTGATTAATCCTCAGGACAACATCTGAGGTAGAGAGGACCATTATCATCACTTAAAGATGATGCAGTTGTGCACACAGAGCAAGTAACTTGTGCAACTTCACATGGCTGGTAGTGATTGAGTAATTTGAACCCAAGCACTTAGTTTCTGGAGCCAGGATATCTTTGTCTTTAACAAGATATTTGTCCTAGAAATAAATGCTACTAATGATATAATTAGGTAAATAAACATAATAAATCACCTGTGGGTGGGAGAAATATTCATACTTTTTCAACACTTACAGATAACTTATAATATACTTAATGGTATGCCAAACCACGCAGTGATTTTTGTCTTTCTGGTAGAAGAACTCAAATTGATGGTACTTGATTAAATTTGGAGATCTCTCCTACTCCCTTCCCATATCTAGTTTATTTACAGAATCTTATCATTTACTAGTTGCTTTTAGCAACAAAGTTAATTAGAATATACCAGATGATTACACAACAATACGACAATTACTTTTTAATATCTGCAGGGGGTATATCATGTGAACTTAGATTAGCAAATGTGCTTTTCAGCAATACAAAGAACTTCTTGTTATATATTGCTTTGTAGTGGAATTTCCCGTTGTTCATATTTATTTGGAAGATAGCACCTGCCCTGAGCTGTGGAAACACAGTAGTTGTCAAACCAGCAGAGCAAACTCCTCTCACTGCACTCCATATGGCATCCTTAATAAAAGAGGTAAGTCTCCTAAATCAAACTGTGCAACAAGAACTCCAGTCCTAATTTACAAGAGGTGGACTTCATTTGGTGCTACTGTAAACTACATTATTTACAAGAGTCTCCTGTGGAGTGTAGGGATGCATTTAGCATGGCTGCTGGCTGGGATTCCTGGCAGTTCACCTAAAGGAGTCTCTGCCCAAATACAGACAGGAAGTTCAATGCATGGGCTTGCTGTCAGTCACCTTGTAATCACTTTTTAGTTTCTTTTGTCCAACTCTTGTGAACATAAATTCATATTGAAATTGATATAGTATTCTTTCAAATTTTGAAATGTTAAATTGGTTTGTCTCTACCCCTAATGGCCTTGTGATTTCTGCAAATTTGTTTGTATTATCGTGTTTCCCCAAAAATAAGGCAGTCTTATGTTTATTTTTACTCAAGAAGACACCCTAGGGCTTATTTTCAGGGGATGTGTTATTGTTTTAAGTACGGTACAACAATCTACATTTATTCAAATATAGTTAAGTCGTCTTCTTCTGGAATATCATCATAACTCTCCAAACTCCAAATTCCATCCTGAATTTCTTGAGACTCTATTTCCTTTAGAACCATTGGCCCCAATCTCTCGTGTGGAGCAATAGAGCTCTCATGGGGCAGATGAGAAGGGCTGCTTGTCTTCTTTACTGCTCCTGGACGAAATGTATAGGTTGTGCAGATACGCTGTGTAGCCACGCCCATAACTGGGTCTTATTTTCAGGGTAGGGCTTATATTGCACAAATGCTAAGAAATCCTGTTAGGGCTTATTTTATGGGTAGGTCTTATTTTTGGGGAAATACGGTATTAGGACATGTTTATATTTACTTTTCTAGTATGGTTTTCTCTGCATTTGTCTTCCTGTTCAAAAGTGGTAAAAGAGCACATGAAAGTTATTTTTATCAACTACCTATATTGTGTTAATATACTTTTTTTTTTTTTGCAAACAATTCATTGTCCTTTTGTTTTCATATCTTACCAAAACTTAAAAAATAAGCATTAATCACTAGAAAATTCAATTTAGGAAATTTGAATATAAATTTAAAAAATATTCTATATTTCAGATTACAAACAGGCAAAGGAGATGTCAAAATGAAATATTTTAATATTTTTATACAATTAATATAAAATTTTAATATGCCCTATTCAGTTCCCACACTCTCTATCTTAATTCTTTAACTGAAGTTAAAAATCAATCCTGAAGTGCAATCATAAATGGGATTACTATGCTTATTTAACATTTTACTGATTAAATAATGCCAATGGGGCTCTCGCCTCAGCTGTTATACCCTGAGCAACTGACAACAGCTAGAAACTAGAAATGTGAGATTCCTTTAGCTTCTTAGTTTTGCTGGTGAGGATAATAAACACATTGCTTTCCTTCTACTACCAAACACTTATACTTTCTTTGTGAGTTACTATAAAGAGATTTGAGACAGTCAATAGAGCAATAATCCATAGCCTTACCCTGAGGAAAAATGGGCCTTCAGTAATGCAACACTTCAGGTTACTTTAATGTGGGCTAATAATAATGTAATATATTATTGATACTATATAATAACTATAATAACAACAACAATAATAAAAGAATAAAACCACTTAGATGAATTTTCCTTTTTTACCTCTCAGGCAGGGTTTCCTCCTGGAGTGGTGAATATTGTCCCTGGTTACGGGCCTACTGCAGGAGCAGCCATCTCTTCTCACATGGATGTAGACAAAGTGGCCTTCACAGGATCAACAGAGGTAATGTTACTTACTCAGCCCAGAAGTTAAGAATGTCTGCATCTCCAGCTATCAGAAGCCAGAAGCATGTTTTATGTAACTGTTATGGAGCCAATACTTTCTTAAAACAAAAGTTCCTTTTAATGATCCTTATTTTAGCCTTCAAATATGTGTATAGAACATCAGCAGATGTGCTTTGGATGAAATGAAATACCTATTACAAACTTGGACTAGAGTGAATTATTTTTAACAGGTTCTCATTATTTCTGATGAGAAATATGGCTGTTGAAAGCTTGTCCTATGATTAGTAAGGTTCACAGTAGAAAATGTAAATTAGGCCATAGGTGATTTTTATGAATGAATATAATGTTATCCTGTAGATTATGAAAATTAAATAGTAGAGCCTCACCCTTAGCTCACCCCTAGCTCCTTATCTGGTGCTCTCTCCTCCTTAGACATTCAAAAGGAGCCAGAAACTCACCTTCCTTCAATGTTACTCTTGGCCTAGCCTAACTTTTCTGTCTGTCTCAAGCCTGGCCATCCATAGGTTAAAGAACAGGACCCCAACCATGAGCACTGCCAGGAAAAGCAGGAAGGAGAGAGAGAAAGACAGCATTCTGAAAGGTAGACTTTGGAAAATGGATTCCCATTTATCGAGATAATTTTGTATCCTAAGAAAAGAAAGTGGTGAGATCATACTGTACCAAGAAAAAAAAAATCATTGAGTCATTCTGTTAGATAATGTGATATTGTTATATGCTGAATGCAATAACTACTGTATGCCCTTCATCGGTATACAGTATAGAGGTTGAAGAGTGAGCATCACCCCATCTTAGAAAGCTGCCAAGGCAAGTAGGAATCAAGGCAGGATGTGACAAGTACTAAAATGTGTACAAAGTGCTGTGAGGAGGTTCACAGGAAGGAAAAATGATGTCCAAATGGGTGCTAGAACTTTCTGTGAGCTTTGAGGATTTGCTACCTTTTTTTTTTCTCTTAACTCCTTGGAGATTGAGAAGCAAAAAGAACATTTCAGACAGGGAGGTGAAGCTAATTTCATTACTTTATGATCCCAATGAACCACTCCAATATAAAGAAACATTTACATAGAGAACAAAAATGTTGGAAGATCAAATTTTCTTGATCGTTTTAAAGTGAGTTAAATGCATATGTGTTTTTCTTTGTTTTTCATAGGCATAGAGTAGTAAAAGTTTGCATTCTGTAAATTCCTAATTGAGGCAGGGGAAGGCCAGCCCCACATTCAGTATTTATTGTAAACAAAACAAGTGGGAATGTTCAAGACGTGGCAATAAATTTTAAAATAGTGAAATCACAGGTTGAAGTCATAGCAGAGAAAGTAAAGGAAGTAAGGAACAAATTCCTCAGCCTGGACTTCTAGAACTTCCCCAATAGGGAATCTATGTAGCTTTCAAGGCCTAGAACCACATCTGCTCACTCTCCAGTTCATCTGGACCAGGGGATGCTGTTCCCTGATCCCAACTCCAGCATCACTGTCTTTGTCTTGGCTCGTCCCTGAGCCTCTGTTGCATTTGGGGAGCAATTTCCCTACCTAAAACATCCCCAAATCCTGGAGATTAAAAAATAAGAAACATGTGTGTTCATATTCTGACTCTATCTCTCCTAGCAGTTGTGTCTTCAAAAGTTAAATATCCTGGATAGTTTAGTTTCTTCGTTTGTAAAATGGAGACAATAATATCAACCTTACTGAGTTTCACAGAATAAAACTAAGTGAGCTAATGAGTAATGAAACACATAGCACCCTACCCTGCATTCAGTAAGTGTCAGGGTTATTATACGTGTCTGTACTCATTTCTTTTTTTTCTTTTCTCTCCCACTCTTTAATTTCTCAGATAATTTGGAAGGTGTGAGGGAAGAGCTTCCTCTCCCTATCAATTGCCCCCGTCTCTGCCACTCTGCCCCCTCGCTTCCTGATTATTCCACGTACCTTTTCATTCCCACATGCTTTTCATTCACACGTGGTCATAACGTGTTCCAACCTGGCTCTTCCCACATATTCCCTGGCTGGCTTTCTCTTCTCCTCTGCAGTCGCAGGAGCTCTCTGAATTTAATAGCGCCCGTCTGTGTTCCCATTGTCCATGATACACAGCTGTAAGAGTCTGTGCCTGTGGCCTTTTTATGTGTCTTTCTCTCCCTTGTGGAATATCCACAAAGGCTTTTGTTCATTATTATCTAGCAAAACCAGTACAGTGACTAATTCTAAATAAATATTAAAGAATTGAGTGTGAACAATACTATTTTAGAAGCCACATGGGAAAACCCATCTTAGTTCCAATGCATGGAACTTAGGTCCATGCTCCTTGGAACCTCTTTCTGGGTTCTCTTTTAGCTTCAGGCTTGTTGCTGGGCAGATATCAGGGATCTTGGCAAATACCATGAAAAAGGCAAACAATAGATTCCCTCCTTTGTGCTCATTGTAGCACTGATTTCCATTCTAACAACACTTTTACCAAGGTAAGATTTTTTTTTTTTTAGAATTTTAAATGTCCTATAAGATTCATATAAAATAACACTGTACCCATATCGTGCAAGACATAGGAAGTTACACCCTTTTCATGAGCATTTGCTACTTCTGCCCCAGGTGGCAATGCCACAATATCATAGAATATACTATTTACCCTTAGTCTTAATAGTTCTTTCCTTTTCTTCATTGCAAACCTCTTTCAGAAAAATGAAAAATCATTACTTTTTTCTAAGAGAAAGAAATCATGAGACAAAAATGGATGTTTCTGTATTTTGGCTTTGGCCAAACTTTTTGGAAAATACAAGCAAGTCTTTTATTTGCCACTTAAACTTACACCAAGCAAAAATGTGACCTTTCTCCCTCATCCATAATTCTAACCATTCTTCATGCTAGTCCTTTTGACATCTGCAGCTCTCAGAAAAATACTTCAGATTTTGCTCCCTTCCCCAACATAAAAGTTATCTACTTTAATAGAACTTCTCCAGTAAAGCTAAATTAAAAAGAGGAGGAGAAAGAAAACCAGTTCCTAAAGAAATTGGGAAACTGAAAATGGGAAAGGAAGAGAATGTTATCTAGAATTAAAAAAATTATTAATCACCTTAAATAAAAATCCAGCAAAGAAATATGTTATGGAAGAAAAATGGGATACAAAAGACATTTTGTACAGACAGGGTTCCCCAATGCAAGTCTATTTTTATTAATAGTTTGTTTTTATTAATCTTCTTTTAGGTATTTTATTTATCTTTTTAAAAATTTTTTCTTATTTCACCATATTATGGGGGTACAAACGTTCAAGTACATATATTGCCTTTGCCCCACCATAGTCAGAGCTTCAAGCACGCCCATGCCCCACACGATGCACACCGCACCCATTAGGTGTGAATACACCCATCCCCTCCTCCACCCTCCCACCTGCCTAACACCCGATGAGTGTTACTACTACATGTGCACATAAGTATTGATTAATTAATACCAATTTGATGGTGAGTACATGTGGTGCTTATTTTCCATTCTTGTGATACTTCACTTAGAAAAATGGGCTCCAGCTCCCTTCCGGATAATACAAGAGGCACTACATCACCGTTGTTTTTTGTGGCTGAGTAGAACTCCATGGTCTTCATATACCACATTTTCTTAATCAATTCACATATTGATGGCCACTTGGGTTGTTTACACATCTTTGCAATTGTGAATTGTGTTACTATAAACATTTGAGTGCAGATGTCTTTTTTATAGAATATCTTTTTTTCCTTTGGGTAGATGCCTGGTAATGGGATTGTGCATTGAATAGTAGTTCTACTTTTGGCTCTTTGAGGTATCTCCATATTACTTTCCACAGAAGTTGTACTAGTTTACAGTCCCACCTGCGGTGCATGAGTGTTCCTATCTGTCCACATGCACACCAATATTTATTGTTTTGGGACTTTTTGATAAAAGCCATTCTCACTGGAGTTAAGTGATATCTCATTGTGGTTTTAATTTGCATTTCCCTGATGATTACAGATGCTGAGCATTTTTTTCATATGTTTGTTGGCCATTAGTCTGTCTTCTTTTGAAAAGTTTCTGTTCATGTCCTTTGCACACTTTTTAATGAGGTTGTTTGATTTTTCTCTTGCTGATTTTCCTGAGTTCTATATAGATTCTAGTTATCACCCCTTTATTGGATGTGTAACATGCGAATGTTTTCTCCCATTCTGTAGGTTGTCTCTTTGCTCTAGTGATAGTTTCTTGGCTGTGCAGGAGCTTTTTAATTTGATCAGGTCCCATTTATTTAATTTTGTTATTGCCATGGTTGCCTTTGGGATCTTCTTCATAAATTCTTTCCCTGGGCCAATGTCTATAAGAGTTTTTCTGACATTTTCTTCTACAATGCTTATAGTTTCATGCCTTAGGTTTAAGTCTGTTATCCACTGTCAGTTGATTTTTGTGAGAGGTAAGAGGTGTGGATCCTGTTCCAGTCTTCTACATGTGGCTATCCAATTTTCTCAGCACCATTTATTGAATAAAGATTCTTTTCTCCAGTGTATGTTTTTGTCTGCTTTGTCAAATATTAGATGGCTATATGAGGATGGTTTTATATCTGGTTCTTAGTTCTGTTCCATTGGTCTAAATCTCTGTTCTTATACCAATACCATGTTGTTTTCTTATTATAGCCTTGTAGTATAGCTTGAAGTCTGGTAAATTTCTGCCTCCTAATTTGTGCTTTTTGCTTAAGACTGCTTTTGCTATAGGGGATCTACTCTGGTTCTATACAAAACAGAATTATTTTTTTTAGATCTGGGGAAAATTATGTTGATATTTTAATAGAGATTGCATTGAATCTGTAGATTACTTTGGGTAGTATAAATATTTTAGCAATGTTGATTCTACCGACCCATGACTATGGTATGGTTTTCCACCTGTTTACGTCCTCTGCTATTTCCTTCTTCAGTGTTTCATAGTTTTCCCTGTAGAGGTATTTTACCTTATTAGTTAAATATATTCATAGGTATTTTATTTTCTTTGTTGCTATGGTGAAGGGTATTGTGTCTTTGGTTTGGTTCTCAGTTTGACTGTTGTTAGCATATAGAAATACTGATTTGTGTACATTGATTTTGTAACCTGAGACTGCTGAATTCATTTATCAATTCCAGTAGTCTCATGGAAGAATCTTTGAGGCTCGATTTATCTTTAAATATGATGAGAACATTAGCAGATTAATATTTTATTCTATAATGCATAGTAGCAATTAATTCAGTAACCACATAAAATTTCAACATGTTCTTAGCATGCATTTACTTACCTTTTGTTCAGTTTGGCTAGAAACTTTTTATTAAAATCTAACATGGGGAGTAGGAAAGGAAACCCAGAGAATAAAAGAGGCAAAATATAGTGAATTATTTTTTAAAAAGAAAAGCAAAGATCATTTTAGTGGATTAGGCTTCAATAAAAATGATAAAGATGAAATAACCATGAAATAGGTCAAGTTTTACAGATAGAAAAACAAGAATAACTTTAGAAAATAATCTTGAAGGGAAGTAATCTATAAAGAAAAAATTGAAAACAATAGAGGCAACTAGCATTAAGGAAGAAACCAGAATAGTAAGTTTCCAGCTAGCTAAAGTAGCAGCAGAGCACAGATACAATTTCTTTCTTCTAACTCCATTGTTCAAATTATGTACGTTATGGGGAAGGAAAGAGGGAGAAGTCTGTCAATTAACAGTTAAATGAGCCCACTGTAGATAGATGCTACTGACAAGAGGTATGTAGTGTTAGGGTATTGTCACTGCTACCAAAATATAAAATAATATAATATATATTATAAAAATACATAATATAAATAAAATATATATAAAAATAATATAATCTGAGGCAGACTCTGAAGGAGTCTTCATGAAATTCTTTGGGAGGACAAGAGAAGAGAGATGTTTCTACCTAGATCATCAGAAGGATTCAAGAAGAAGCTAAGATATGAGCTGGACCCTAAAGAAGGGTAGAACGTGGAGGCAGCCCAGGTTGGATGGGCATATGATGAGAAGAGCGATGAGATTCAGGAGGTAGTGAATATGCCAGTTTGGCTGGTAGCACTCTCTGAGTGTCAGTAGAGGGATGAGAAGTCATAACAGTTAAGTTGTGATTGGGTCATAATGTGTCTGGTATATCCATAGAGAGATGAAATTTTGATTAAAATAAAATATAACCCCCTGTGTAGCCAATCTGGATCAGCTCTCATGTTCTGTATCTGTGCTGTCTTACCGATGAGCATTTTTTTTTATTCTTCTGTGTCTGTATGCTTGGAGAAGGGAGCTTTTTATATTTAAAAGTGCCAAATCTTGAAAAATGTCAGTTAGGGTTTCTCCCGAATTTTAATTTAACTGTGAAGTTTATGGCACAAACGTCGTATAAATTTAAAACACTAAATAAACCTGTCTTCGTGAGAACAGATTAAGTCTACTCCCTTTGTAATGCTCCATTTCAGGTTGGCAAATTGATCAAAGAAGCAGCTGGGAAAAGCAATCTGAAGAGGGTGACACTGGAGCTTGGGGGGAAGAGCCCTTGCATTGTGTTTGCTGATGCGGACTGTGAGTATGCGCCACTTTAGCTTCCCACCCTCCGTCCTTTCTGGTGTCTGATAATGCCATTCAATGAAATTAAATTTTACAAAAGGGTTGCTTCTAACATCAAAGTATAGAGAATTAATTGGAATGAAGAATTACTCTTAAACATCTCTTAAATAGTCCTAAACTTATAAAACATAAATAAGTTTAATACAAAAACAATTTCTTCCTGGTTTGGAATAGATTGCTATTTCCTCACCTAAATTCTGTATGACATAAACATTTGGCCTTTAGGGGTCATGCTCTGGATAAAATTCCATGCCTTTAATTATTAGTATCATATTAAATGTAATGAGATACTCCACAGACATGTTGCCCTGAGACCAAATGAAGAGACAGCAGTTTTACACTTGGCATCCCCCTTCTCTCTGGGTCATATGCTCATTAAATGAAATGTCCAGAGGAAAATCACACTCACTCTTTAAATAAATTATATATTTTTCCCCCTAGCAAGTATACTTGGGTTTATGTACAAAATCTACAATTATGATAAGATGCCACTATATAATGTTCTGGGCTCATTCTGGTTATATTGCCAAGTAGAATCCCAAAATTACTTTCTAAATAAAAGTTAATTAGCAGAAGTAGATGGTCAACTTTTCTTTCATAGCTCTGTTATTTATTTGAAGCCATAAACACAAATGCTTCATGGAATAGGCCTATGTTGATACTGTGATCTTAACTGAAGTTTTTTGGAACTTATTATTTTATTCAACATTCTATAAACATGACAAGATTCCCAATTTGTCTAAAGTTTTCTGTAAACCACTCCCACTACAACTTAAGCAGGTGTGAGTAGAATAACACCCAGTTGCTATAATGTTGAGTTGAATCTTCACATAGAAAATTAAAATGCAAAGAAAACTCTATTCTTGTTTAGAATCTACTGAAGTAACTATTTATTCCTTTTAAGGTACATTCTACTGTCTAAATTAAGTGGATAAGAATTTATAGGCATATATGAAATAATATGACACACTTTATATAGAGTTTTAAAACGTCTTTGCTAGATTAAGGCCATAAGGTGGGCAAGTGATTCTGAGTATTAGGGGTTTTTTTGCTGAGTTTTTTTTTTTTTTTAGTTGTTTTGTTTTATTTCGTTTTTTTTCCCAACATAGAGCACTTTTCCTTTTGATCAGAATATTTAAGATCTTTTGAGATTATTTCATGCAATAGACATTTCAGATTTTCTTTGTTATCTACTTAAAACATGAGGCCTGAAATAAATATCCACATTCATCTAATAACAAATGGAGATATTTATAAAAATCATTTGCAATGAGATTTAATCTATGATCAAATCCACATTCTCGATGATATCTATATTAAAGTTGTAAATAACCATTATTTTTTTCAAATTCTGCTATTTTTTGCTATTTTTCCATGGTACATAAAGGATGACAGATTAATTTGTCACCAGGATGTTAAGAGGTGGAATATGTTGAGCCCATATCTGACTATAAAACTCATAACTTTTTTATCACCATATTGCCTCTAAGAAATATATATATACACAATATATAATCTTTAAAAAAATCTCTTCTTTAATTTGAATATCTTCCTTGCAGTGGACAGTGCCGTTGAATATGCACACCAAGGGGTATTCTACCACCAGGGCCAGTGTTGTGTAGCTGCATCCAGGCTTTTTGTGGAAGAATCAATTTACGATGAGTTTGTTCGAAGGAGTGTAGAGCGGGCTAAAAAGTATGCTTTTGGAAATCCTCTAACTCCAGGAGTAAATCAAGGCCCTCAGGTGAGTATACAATACAAGGGATATTCTTGTCCCCACTTTCAGGGGACAAGAATAAAGTATCTTCTTTAGGCCTAGATTTCATTGAATAAGAAGGTTATTTTCCATCTACTTGTCTTCCCAGGTAAAAATACTGTGCCAGTTGGTGATTAAAAAAAAAAAAATAAATCAATTCCCAATGATGAAGAAATCATTCTGTTTTTGTGTTGCCCAGTTTTCCTGCCTGGAATAGTACAAGAACCATGCTGGGAATTAAAGACATGAAGGAAATTAACAAATGCTATAAAGTTCTTGCACTCCTCAATCTGCACACCTCTTGATTACTACATACAGTTCTCTGTCCACTTTGAAGTTCTTCTACTTTCCTATCATTTCTTCCTCTGAATCAATCCTCCATCTCAGCTGCCATCCAATAGAGATATACACCCCTAAATCATCTACAAATTTCAGTCACTCTGACCCTCTAATGGTAGCATGAGTGTCTGAAAAGTTCCCGGTTTCTGGATTTGTGGCAGACTTCTCATTTTATTGCTAAAGCTG
This sequence comes from Mirza zaza, assembly GCA_008750895.1. Taxonomy (NCBI): domain Eukaryota; kingdom Metazoa; phylum Chordata; class Mammalia; order Primates; family Cheirogaleidae; genus Mirza; species Mirza zaza. The sequence continues at coordinate 94,137 of VSMD01103347.1, read as the reverse complement.
AATTATTCCCCTAGGGCTTCTGGGTTTCTTTGAACCATTATCAATAAAAGTGTCTCTCTTTATGCAAAGGTCACCTTTCCCTCTTCTTTGTACTGTTCTCTGTTCATTTGTCTGTTATTCAAGCTTCTACACCTTTGGTTCTGAATTTCCTCCTGTCCTTTAAGGTCTTGCTCTAAAGCAGTGATTCTCAACTAGGAGCAATTTTGCTTGCCTCCCCCAGGGGATAATTGTCAATGTCTGGAGATACTTTAGGTTGTCATGACTTCAATGAGGAAGAGTAGTTCTACTGGCATCTGGTGAGCAGAGGCCAGAAATGCTGCCAAACATCTTACAATGTACAAGAGAGCCCCCAAACAGAGAATTATATAGCCCCAAATGTCAATAGGACTGCTGCTGAGAAATCCTGCTCTATAGTCTAGACATTAAGATTAGAGGCTTTATCCTTTCACGCTAAAGCTTATATACTGTGCCATGCTGTTGATTTGTAACCAAACACTATTCTTGACTTATTCTAAGCCAAAAATAAATTCAATGAACTAAAATTTAGTGAACACTGCTGTCAGCCAAACCCAGAGATAGGTTCCTGACAAAGCCAAAAGGAACAAGGAGGACATGATCCCTGACCAAATAGAGTGTACATTCTAAGTAAGTTAGAAGAGTATCTTGGACTTTTCTTACCGTTCCAAGACATCCAAGTAGAAGAATCTTAGGACTTAGGCAATGCCAAATATTAAAACCTAAAGGCCCTGGAATACCTTCATCAGGAAATGAAGTAATTTGTTTTATGTTGATCCCATTATATTTTGCATTTTTTTAAATTTAATGGGTACATAAAGGTAGTTGGCAATTTTTATCATATTTGGTAACTTTTCAAAGGGATGCCAAGAAATTTATTGAATTCAATATGACTTAGTCACCCATCCCACAAAAGAATGGATTTCTAAGTTTTCTTTTGTGATTATTTCTCTCTATAAATATCTATATATGTGTCTGTCTGTCTAAAAGAAAGCCTTTTGTCATTTGATTGACAAATAGCTGATAGATAATGGATGCATAGATCTGAAGAGAAAAGAGAAGAGAATATCTACAATACTTCCTACTGAACATTGGTCAAGCAAGACTTCCCTCCATTAGAGTTCTGCACAATGCAACCAATGGTTCAAAAATTGGGCTGGAATCTCATTATTTTTAAGAGAAAGGAGTTAAAATAGACATATAAAAATTATTCTTCATAGGATGGTAAAGAATCCAGTGATCTGATTAATGTAAGAGTTTAATAACTATAAATGAAGAGTTTTTATCACAGGTTGCACTGAGTAATTAGGATAAGTAGGTATGTTGGAACTTTGAGAAACAAGACTGAAAAGCCCCCAAGCTTCTTTACACTTAAAAATATTCATTTGCTCTTAAGAGCAAGAGCTTATGAGAGAGGTATACTCTTTCACTGAGCTTTAGTCTGTTGCCTCATCCACTGGTGGTTGAGTAAAGTGAAGCTTTTTTAAAATATAGCTATAGAATCTTTTTCATTAAATGTAAAAACAAAACAGTTACAGAGAAAATAATCACCATAGAGGTTTGTTTTGGAAAAAATATTGTAAGAGTTTTTTTTAATATTGAAGATTACAAACAAAATTTTTGGGAGTTAGACCATGCAATATACATACATATATGTATATTTTGTATATTTTGTATATTTATATTATGTGAGTTTATATATATATTTTCATCATCTGTAAAGTGATTTTCCTATTTCACTTCATAGACAAATATGTGCATTTCCTTAAAAACTTGAAAAAATTAGTATTTTAATTTGAAAAAGAAGTGATGATATTCACGTAAACTATGCTAACATTATCAGCACAAGTAGCATCTTGTTGTAGTATGGAAAGGTGGGTGTTTGAGTTACAGGCTGAATTTAAAATCTAACTTTCATGGGATTCTATTTCTTCATCTGTAAAATAGAGATAGCATTACCAAGCTTATGGGATCCTTCTGCAAGGAAATGAGATAATCCATATCATTCTTCCATCAGAGGGGTTGAGTTTACTACATATGCTCAAGTCTCTGTTAAATAAATATAAATAGAAGCTTGTAATTTTAATTTATGGTGATAATTATACAGACAAATGACTTCTTTAGTCTCGTGACTCTTGGTGATCTATGGTTTCTAAATAATTTCAGTTATATGTCAGAGTCTTTTCTCAATTTGTCTTTTTCTTCAACCCATCAAGCCTAAGGAATCAAAGAATTTGCACAAACACATGAAAATGTGTACTCTGAGACTGTTACAACAATATCATCAATATCAATCATTTTCTAGGCTAGCCATGAGCCCAGGGCCCTCACACAGTAGAGAGCCCCCCCTATTCCTAGCACTGAGCAGTGCTTGAGGTCCAAAAAGAAGGCTAAGTTCACATAAGGTCAGTCTGACACCCCTGAAGAAGGTTTATATTTACGCTGAATGAAAGTTACCCAAACCAAACTGCGCGTGTCCCTAAGTATAGCTGGAGTGTTTTGTCACTAACCCCAAGCTCCAGCACAGTGTTCTCAGTCTTTCCTGTGCATCTGAATCATCCAAGGATTCAGTACGTGTGGGATGGGGTCTGAGAAGCACGTTTTGCTACCAAATGATCAGAGCTGCTGGCTGTAGGACCACATTGTCAGTAGCAAGCACTGAAATACGAAGTCCTGTAGTTTTAGAAGTTAGTGACCAGCTAAATTTTCCAACAAACACATCCTTTCAGCCTCTTTGTCTAGTACATATGCAGGATTTGGATTGTCACTGGGTATCACTGTGCTCACAGACAGGGAAACATTATGATTTGGGAAACATATCTTGAAATGAAAACCAAAAAATCATGTTGAGGGCATAGTCAGATCAATATCTCGGAATAAGACAGAGAAGCTTCTCATGGAGGAACATGGATCCTTGACTATTTACTGAAAAACTAGAATATCTTAACCAAGCAGAGTCTCTCTCACACTACCCACTTAGCCTAGTTGTATTCAATTTAAATATCTTAAACCCACACTACAACTTCCTTAATCTGTGAAAAATGAAGGAAGGTTTTCTTTTTGAAATATTCTATTAAATATGGTGCACTAAAGAGCATTGAACAACATTATATCAAATATTGTGCCAAATTTTTGAAGGTAGTTTCTGGTTTCCAATAGCACTTAACCTATGAATAGTTAAATATGAGAGCTGGGGCCTGGAAGATTTGCAGAGTCAAAGAAGAATATAAAGAACACTTTCTAAGTAATGAGAAGAGACAAGTTAAACTGGGAAGAAACTCTACTCCCACCTTTACTCCTGGATCTCCTGTTTTGCCATTAATCCTTAACCCCCTCTCCTCCTGAGACAGGTAGTTTTACCAGTGATTTGGAGACTGAGAGTTACCCAATCATTTAAACTCCCAAAGCAGGAATTGAAATAATATTTAACCTCCCAATGCCAGTGCGTGGGGAAAAGGTATGTGTTTCTGGTGTTCACAACCAGAACTCTGAACTCATTTTTCTCCTTATAAAAATTTGTTTAAAAGACCATTTAAGTTGTGCAATACTTGTCATATATTTAAATGTGGCCCATTTAAATATATGTGGCCCATTTAAATATATAAATGTGGCCCATGAAGCATGATGGTCACAATCAGGAGAGGCTGGAAATTGGAATTGAACCTACGGATTATCACAGAGTGACTTGAACCTGGGGGATGCCTGAACTACAATGATAGCCAAGGGCATGGACCAGCCCAGAGGGGAATGGGGAGTTCCAAACATAGGCACAGGAGTCTTCTAAGACATATCTAAAAGCATGGGCTTTCCAACTGCCGTACCTACTTAAACCCAGTATCAAAGTTCTCTTTGTTTCCGTTCACTCCTTTTATTTATATTTCAATTGGGAATACAGTTTCTACATAAATGTTAACAGATTGTTAACAGACACTTCTTCTAGAGTGAATAAATGCCAATTGTGTGAAAGGTTTGCAGTACTAACATGCTTTTCTTATATAACTGTGAAATAAATACTAAATACAGTTATCCATCTTTAATAGTTCTCTAAAAAGTCATGAAAAGAAAATCTATCCAAAGAATGAATCCGAGCCTCTGTTAGCTGTTTGATTAAAAGTTTGATTTAATAGCAATATTTTAGCATTTTGAAACCCTCATTAATGAGCCCAAAGAAGATTGTGCTGTGGCTTGAGTGTGTCGAGCCCAACTGCAGATCTAAGAGAATGCTGGCTATTAAGAGATGCAAGCATTTTGAACTTGGAGGAGATAAGAAGAGAAAGGGCCAAGTGATCCAGTTCTAAGCGTCTTTTGTTTATTATAAGACAATAAAATCTTGAGGTTATGTTAATTACTTCATTTGGTTGCCGTTGGTCTTTTGGGAGGGAATAAACTAGAGCCATCAGTAAAAAAAAAAAAATGTATTATCTTTACAAGCATCTTTTTTTTTTTTTTGCCTTTTCATGTTATATTTTTCAAACAGGTTAACAAGCAACAACGTGACAAAATACTTGATCTCATTGAGAGTGGGAAGAAAGAAGGGGCCAAACTGGAATGTGGTGGAGGCCCCTGGGGGAATAAAGGCTACTTTATCCAGCCCACGGTTTTCTCTAATGTTACAGATGGCATGCGCATCGCCAAAGAGGAGGTAAATGGGTTCATTCTGTCCTGTGGTTGACTTGCTTTGACTGCACATGTATATAAAAGTGTCGCTTTAAAATTCTCACTTCTTTGAACATCTTTCAAAATAAATGTTACTCTTTATTTCTCATAAAGGTTTATTTGTGATCAGGACTAAAAGTAGTAAGGAATCTGTTCGGCCAGCCAAAAATTTTCAGCCAAATAGATCAGGATGCTGAGCAATTTCTAGGTGTTTCCTTCCCACAGTTTTAAAGTAAAGGAAAAGAATCCTGTCATTTGTGACAACATAAATGAACCTGGAGGACACTGTGCTAAGTGACACACGCCAGGCACAGAAAGACAAATACAGCATGATCTCACTTATACGTGGACTCTAAAAAGAAGAAATTAACAGAAGCAGAGAGTGGAATGGTGGTCACCAGGGGCTTGTGGGAGTAGGGTGTGAGAATGGGAGATATTAGCCAAGTATACAAAAGTTCAGTTAGGTATGAGGAATAAGTTCAAGAAATCTGTTATAAGGATGGTGACTGTAATTAATGACAACGTATTCTATACTTCACAATCACTAAGAGAGTAAATGTAAGTGTTCTTCACACACACACACTCAAAAAGTACTTATGATCTACCTGCTGGTTCCATATTTGCCCTATGGACTTTTTCTACATCACAGCCATCTATATATTTGAAAATGGCATTCATCCCAATATCACTCCCCACCATCTGTGTGCTCTTGGCCCTATGTTTTTCAACTGATAGCCTTCCTAATTTTGTATATTGTAGTTAGATATTTGGTAAATTTATGTGTGTATATAATATTTAAATTATATATACATACATATATACATGTAGGTGTGTGTATATATATGTTCACTAAATATTTAACCAAGATAAACTAAATTAGGAAGAAAGATTAGTACTGTAGTTCTTGTATATCTTGATTAATAACAGATAGAAAGGATTAGGAAAAAGATCTTCGGTCAAGGAAACATTTATTGTGTTCCTACAATATTCATAGTAGAACAGCTAGCTTGTTACTTCAAAGTGGGAGCCTGGAGCCATGTGCTATGTTCAATTAAAGTTATATAAAATATGAACACATTTATTGCAGCAGCTGCTATATGTCTGGTTCCTAGGTTACAATCTAGTGATTAGATTTATGGCCTTAGGAAATACGTACTCAGTCTCTATTGACTGGTAACCTCTAGCATTTAAAGCAGTGGCGAACACCAGAAAGCCATTTGTCACTTCTGATTTTTGCCTCCTCTCATTCATGTTTCCCAGAAAATTCTGGTAACACTCAGAGGAACCCCTTCTTTTTTTTAATTTTAATGAATATCTTACTGAAATATAATGTAGAATCTTAATTTTTAAGAGAAAATCCAGTTAGCTTTCTACTACCTAGGGGTGAGATACAGAATAACTTGTTTGGACTGCACTATCTAGAGTCTAGCAAAACTGAGAGTACTTTAGGCTAAAATAAACAAATTGTGATTTTTAGTTATTTTCAGCAACTATAGCCATTGCCAATGAACTCAAGCCTTGATTAGTACAGGGTGTTTCAGGGTTTAAGTTCTTGCAGTAATGAACCATTCTGTTTAGTATATGTAAGTTGCATAAGATTTGGCTACAGAATAGAATCTGAACAAAAATTCATGTTGTTTTACCTACCTTGAGGAATTATGAAAATATCTAAGTACAGTAAAATAGTTAATATTTCAACCAATGGTATGCTGGTATTTAAAAGACAATTGCTATTATCAATCATTGCCTATTCATTTATTCACAAGAACAAGCATTACTTTCTGGAGCTCACTATTATATGTAGTAACTTGGAAGATGAGGAAAACTAGGGAGAGATTTTTAAATGGCTCTAAATGAAAAAGAAGTTCTGAAGTTAATGATTTGATGCACAATTATAACTTCTTGGAAGCTTCATTCCAACATATAGAAAATGAACATTGCCTAAATTATTTCTGCCCTATCTTATTCCAAAGAGAACTTAACACATGACCATTACCTATTGTCACCTACCATTTCTGCATCTACCTATTTGGATTCTTATACATAGGTTTGAGAATAGAAGCAAATAACCAATTTAGGATAGTTTGTAAAAAAATTGTATCATGTGAAATATTTAATTTTAACCCATCATTTTTATTTATTTAATCCATTTCTTGCTGTATAGATATTTGGACCAGTGCAGCAAATCATGAAGTTTAAAACTTTAGATGACGTGATCAAGAGAGCAAACAATACTCACTATGGGTTAGCAGCAGGAATCTTTACCAAAGACCTGGACAAAGCCATAACAGTGTCCTCTGCTCTGCAGGCCGGGACAGTGTGGTAAGTGAAACCTCAGCAATGTAGCTTTCCAGTGTTAACCACGTGAACAGGTTACCATACACCTTTTTAGACTTGGATTTTTCCTTTGGAAATACATGGCTTGCTAGAAAATCAGTTGCTGCCTTAAAAAATAAAACAAAACAAAAGACGAAGACAAATTTCAGGTTTTTGATTTTGGAAAAACAGAATGTTACATGCCTAATTGATAAAGAAGCTTGTTATAACATTTCACTGGGTGTTTAGGAACTCCCAGTCATGAAAATCTGTACCATTAAGACTGAAGGGACCATATTTTATTGCTATATATCCTAGAGCATAATAATATTGTGGCATGTCCCATCCTAACAGCTGCTTGGTGTTTTCAGTACGATTGTTGAATACCAGAGTTGATGGGATTTTACCCACATTTGCAAAGTAGGTGTGTGATTTTGCAAGTTAAATGGGTATTGAATAAAGCTAAGACAAGCTGTCTTTTAAAAGTGTAAATTTATTAAAAGAACTATTACTCCAGGATGGGAGATGTGGGTAATAACTCTGTGGTCCAGTGAGAATGTAAAATGCTGAGAATTGAGAATAGTAAGTGTTGTAAGCGAGAAAACATTTGAATGTTATTTCAGAATCAGAATAATTATTAAAATCTTCCAAATATAATACAACTTTTGAATGTCACACTGTCCAGCTATTATAAGAGCATAAAGGGAGGGAAAATCATTAAAAAATAACATTGTTTTCTCTTTTAAAATATATTTCTTTTCTTTTGTGTATAATGAGAATCATGTAGGTAATAAGATTTTGCTCTTAACTTTGGCCACCAGGAAATTTAATGCTAAACAAATTGTTCATGGCCTGCATAATTGCATTCTTATTTCCACCCATCTTGATCTTTAATTGTAATTATTTCTTGAATTCCACCTATTAATATTTTTGTAATTACATTTGTTTTTATAAGCCATCTTTAAACACTTTATGAGACATGACAGGGAATAAACAGAATGATAATTATGTCCAACCTCTACCAAGGCCTCTGTTTAAGTAATTTATAGAACCAATTAATCAGGGAAAAATGAACTGAGTAATATGATACATATTGCAGTTGCAAAAGAAAGTTGAACTTAACCTATTAAGTGCACAAACCTCAAGATAACTGCAAAGCTTATTGAGCATAGGCAGTAAGGAATAAAGGTATACCCACCCAACAAATTCCAGTCTTTAGCAAACCGTATCCTTTCTCCTATGGCATATTAGCTATTCTATAATTCTAACTTTTATAATTCTAACTATGCCTTCTCAGGGACATGATATACTGCCAAAAAGGCTATATACATATACACACATACATATGTGTATCATCTTCTTTCTTTCTTGGTGGCATATATCCATATACTTCTACATTCCAATTTATAGTGCTGCTTTTTTGTTGCAATGAGTATGTCATATTGAAATTAATGGAGTTCTTGAGCTTTCTAAATTTCTAAAATTGCCACATAAAAGTTATTTCCTATGTTCAGTATCTTCTATAATGTACTTCTATTTAGGGTGAACTGCTATCTCATGTCATCTGCCCAGTGCCCCTTTGGTGGATTCAAGATGTCTGGAAATGGACGAGAACTGTAAGAATAACTTTCTATTGATATACTTATTTCATAAAAATGGTTTTTACTCCTAGGAAATTAACTCAAAATTGCACCTTAAATAAAACCTGCTTTAGTTCTTTCCTGGAGAATTTATACCACCCAATAGCTTATTAAATGTTGGCTGCACCCCATAAGTACAGAAAGGTGCTGACAGAAGGGAAATATAATTTATTAAGCTCCTACTACTTATTAGGGTCCATATTAACAACTTTACACTAGTGATCTAAATATTGCTTACATTTAGAATTGTTTGCTGCATATATGAATGAAATCCATGTGGGAAACATCTCCAGAAAGGAGGTGAAAAACATAAAGTGATGATTGTAAGAAGTGTGCAAATATAAGGACACTCCAGTTATTGGAATATGCCCCTAAATAAGTAAATCAGATGCCTTATCTCAGAAAACATCAGTGTAAGAGGAATGATTCTCATTCATTGAAATATTATTGATGTAGACTCTAAAATTTTAAATTACCTGAATAAGTTATTTTTGAAACTAAAATATAAACCTGAAGGGAAATTTGACTAAGGAAAACATGTTTTATAGTAGTGAATAGATTGAGACTATTTATACATAATGTATTTATGAGCCTTCAGTTGCTTTTGGAACTGAGAGATATAGACTTTTTGTAAAAATGTTCACATACATATGTAAACACAGAAAATGTGGCGAGATGTTTGGTTAAGTTTATTCAAGTGATTTAACCATTTTATTTCTCTAAATTCTCTTATATTTACCAATAAGTTTAAAATTTTTTAAGAAAAAAGGTAAATTATATGCAATTCTTGTGGAATCAACCACCCATTTGGTAATCAGCCACCCATTTGGTAAATAGCAAGTAAAAATAAGTCTTTCTAAGTTTCTAAGAGTCATGAATGCATGAAATAGCCATATACTTTGTCATTTTTCTTATTGAATCAGCAAAATTACAATTAAACAAATATTTTGGGGGACACAGTAAAATGAAGGAATGATAGAATGATCCATCAACTTTCTCAACATGCATTCATTAGTACTTACTACAGATAAGGCCCTAGGGACATGACATATTCTACATAACTGTGGTGGCAGGAGGAATATGTAAAAATATGTGCAAAATAACCTTCACACACTAGATTGAGACTCCACTCCTCATGGGGGCAGAGAAGCAATTTAAGTGCAGAGCAAAGTATTGAAAGACAGGAAATCTGGACAGCACCAGACTTTAGCATTTAGTATGGCATGATTCTGTCACTATTTTCATCTGTCACACAAGGTTAAGGATTGTGGGTGAAGAGAGGATTGGGCAGAAGAAATAGAAGGTCTTTTAAGCTCCTTCCCATGGTCCTATGGTTCCAACTCCAGTGGAATTTAGTGGATAAAAAATTTAATCGTACTTGATAGAGTAAGAGAAGACTTTACAAAAGACATGGGGCTTCATCTGGGGCAGGAAGAGGGGATTCTTGGATGGAACATTGTGTGTGGTGTGCTGAAGGGCTAGTGAATTTGATTGGTTAGTGTGGATTTATAGGAGTTAGAAGTATGATTCAGAGTTAAATATGATATAGATTAAGAAGTTCTGAAGCCAAGAAAATTGACTGAGATTTTACTGGTATAGTAATGAAGAGCCATGGGTATATTTAGAATGTTTTGAGGAGATAGCAGCAAAAGATCAACCCATGAAAATATGAGGCATATTTGAGAAGACATCATTTGAGTCTGACCAACCTGCATTTATATCCTGACTCCACCACTTGCTAGCCATGCTTCCAGCTTCATTGTCTAACTTCTGATCCTCCATTCCTCATATTGTAAATGGAGATACTAACTTTCCTCTTAAGATCGTTATAACATAATGAATGTCCAATCCTTAGCCATGTAACTGCCACAAACTGGAAACTCAACAAATGGTTTCTTCCTCCTCTAGTTTCTTCTCTTTATAATATCTATTACTGGAGAATCCCTTGGGAGAACTAATTTCTTTATACAAAAAGCTGGAACAAAGGATAGATTGCTCTGAAGTTTGGTTAGTTCATTGCTGACCCAGCTACCTAACCCATTTTCCTGGGAACAGTGAAGATAAAATAATCAAAAGGGATGAAACAACTTCTGTTGAATACAGACTTTAAGGTTAAGACACAAGGGTATCAAATAACAGAAGGATTGAAAATAGGAATCAACCATCAATAATTTCCTGAATGTAAGGAACATAGGCATATATAATGTCCCAGCCTGAGCAGGACAATAATCACACTTATTACTCTCTGGAGAACTTCAGGTGCCACGCGACCTAAAATACAATGGAAAACCTATTGGTTAAAATCTTGGGTTGCTTTATCTAACTCTGGGAGATAATATGCTTTCTTTTAAATGGTTTTAAGAAAACTGAGGTTAAACCCTTTAATTACTTTGAAGAACATGCTCATTGAAGCTTTTAAAGGGTGTTTTTAGAAGCTTACTTGCCCAAGAAAATAATCAGTGTAAGAATATGAGGTTACCCAGGAGAAAATGATGTCTTCTATATATCTGTCTACATCTCAAGAAGGGAGGGGTAGAAAAGGATCAAGATCTGATTTTTCCATAAGCTACATGTGCATGAGTGTAGTCATTTTAAGAATATTTTCATATACATGTAATTTGATTCTGTCAGAACATTACAGAGTATAACCGAGCCGCAGTCCCTTTAGCTGTCTCTTCAACAAAAGGTAAATACAGTCAGCTTCTAAAACTGGTAGGAGGTCTCCATAAACCTGATAACAAGATAGGAGGGTCCAAATGGACTGACTTGAATTAATTCCTAATCATTTGGGTTGGACTTGAGTCATATAAGCAAAAGGTAGGGGATAGAAGAGGGTCATAGAAAGGAAAAAAACCAAAAAACTGCAAAACCCGAAGAGCCTAAATGTAGGCCAATCTACCCTTGTCCTCTTCCTTAAAAAGCATTGTGGAGACGAAGGGCATGCCTCTAACCTCACTAGGGAGACGCAAAGACATAAAATGTAACCACAACATTTGTACCCTCAGAATACCCTGAAATAATAATAATAATAATAATAATAATAAAGAACATAAGTAGATGGTCGGAAAAAATACAATCAAGAAAAAATAAAAAAATCAGAAAACTTTAATAAAGGTCAGATTTTTTTTTTTTTTTGCAGAGAATCAAAAGATGTTGCTAAAACTACAGCTACAAACATTTTGTTTCAAGCCCCTTAGAATGAAAGTTTCACTCCTTCATCATCATTTTGGTGCCAATTCTGTGCACTTGGTAAATTCAAGTTCTGCTTTAGTTTACAGTTTTGTTGTACTACTGTGTTTCCCTGAAAATAGGACAGGGTTTTATATTTACTTTTCCTCAAGAAGATACCCTAGGGCTGATTTTCAGGGTATGTGTAATTTTCCTCTCAAAGCCTCAGCTTGCAGCACGCACAGGATGGCCGGGACCTGACAGGGGGAGCCGACCTTGTTGTTGGGGCTGCCCCCACCTTTCTGGTCACCTCTGGGATAGTAGCTGTCACCGTGGGACCCATGAGAAGGGCTGCTCTTCTTCTTTACCGCTCCAGAAGAAATGCATGGGTTGTGCAGATATGCTGCGCAGCCACGCCCATCACTAGGTCTTATTTTCAGGGTAGGGCTTATATTGCACAAATGCTTAGAAATCCTGCTAGGGCTTATTTTATGGGTAGGTCTTATTTTCAGGGAAGTGTGGTACTATAGAGTGATTATATATCACGACCTCTCCTCTTTTACTATATTTATCTTAAAGTGAATTTAGACTAGAAATGACAAAATTCTTATTGGGCTGAATTGTCTTTTGAGTAGATAGAGCTTTTTAAAATCAAGTAAGATAATGTAAAGAAATGAACAATTTCTACAAAAATCAACCAAAAGTATATGATGTTTTTTTTTTTGGTAGAGTCTTGCTCTGTCATCCTGGCTAGAATGCAGTTTGTGTTAAAGCTCACTGCAACCTCAAACTGCTAGGCTCAAACAATCCTTTTGCCCCAGCATACTGAATGGCTGGGACTACAGGCATGAACCCCTGGGCCTAGCTAACTTTTTCTGTTTTTAGTGAACTCAGGGTCTGGTCTTTCTCAGGCTAGTCTTGAACTCTTGAGCTCAAGCTATCCTCTGGCCTTGGCCTCCCAGAGTGCTAGGATTACAGGGTGAGAACCGTGCATGGCCTACATGATTATTTAAAATGAAAGAGATCTTAAAAACATATTTCCCACAAATGGATTTAAGTCCAGACAATTTGGCTGGCTAGCTACTATATAAAATGCTCTGTATACATAAAATAGTTTCCATTGTTCTTTACCAGATAAGCAAGAATAAACTTGTAACAATCATAGACTATCATACATTTGTGCTCTATGTTAAATGGTGTTTGTCAGTATTTTTTTTTCCCTCTTTCTAGGGGAGAATATGGTATCCATGAATATACAGAAGTCAAGACAGTCACAATAAAAATCTCTCAGAAGAACTCATAAAAAAAAAAAAAACTACAACAGTGGAGAGAAATTCTTCAAAATCATCTCCTATAGTCACTAACAGAGGGGGTTTTCAATACGAAATTATTCTTTTCATGATTTTCTTAAAACGTAAGCTAATCACGAGTGTTAGTACTATCCACAGAAAACTTGACATGTAGCTTATTCGGAGTCATTTGCCTTCTGATATGTGACCTCAATTCTATCCTAAATAAAAAGGATGTATTTGGATGCAAAATCTTTGAAGCTCTGTCATAGTCATGTGCTTTAATTTGTAGCTACTTGTCCAGGATAATCATTTCATAGAAGAGGACCAGTTGTCATTTAGCTTCTTTCCCTTAAGGACTCCTTAATGTACTTAACATCCATGTTAACTACAGAGTGAGTTGCTCTGTTCCCAGTAGTTATGAAGTCCTTGGAGTATCTTGAAATGTTTCCTAGAACCATGTCTCCTTGTCAAATGAAGTGATGCCTGAAATACTTAGCTGTAAGCTGAATATGAAGCTTAATAAAAACAATTTTGCATGACTCTTGTTCAGTTTGCATTTTTTTTAAGTAGAAGTTTTGGTTATGGTGATTTACTCTCCTTGTCACTCAAAAACAGCATTAAATTGAGCCTAAAGATACATTTAAAATAAAAGTCTAATCAACCCATTCTCAAATGAGTAAAGAAACATTTTATTTTCCAGAGGAATTCTTGATATCAATGGCACACATTTGAGCTAGATGGCATCAGTCCTTAAGTAAGCATTTATTGAGTTCCTACAAAGTTCTAGGCTGGGCACTAGTTAGGTGTTTAGAAAATAGGTGAATAGTGAATGGTCCCTCATCTCAAGGTCCTTTAATCTAATGAAGAACGATGATAATCCCTGCCCCCAAATAAAGGAGGGGGCGTAAAATAGAAATGAGGATTCTGGAAACCATAAGAGTGCAAGAACATGCCAAATAGGTTAGTGATACAGTCTAACTTAGAGAATTGGGAATGGCCTCATGAAGAAAATTTGACTGGATGTGAACCTTAATGATGAGCAGATTTGCAGTTACAAAGAGAGAAAGAGGTTCTCCAACATAATCTCTCAGGGTATGGTCCATTGAAAAACAATTTGAAGAAATTCTATGCAACATGTTTTCCTCTCTTGAAGTTTCAAATCGCACATTGGCAGCATATTCTAGGACCAGGTTCCGAGAAGTCCTGCAACCTGTTTAATTTTGTTTTAATACAGTATTTTTTTTCCAAATTTATTTTAGCAGAGTTCTTGCCTTCCCCGTACCCTCACTTAACACCAATTATCATTGAGAAATCCATGTTGGAAGGTGCTGCTTCCTGCAAAGAGGGAACACTTAATGTTCTAAAGAGAAATCTGGGATCAAAAGGGAACAGCTGGAAAAATGGCCTCTGTGTAAAACTAACTACACCATGATTATACACTGCTGCTCTGAGAGCAAAGGGTCGCTGTTTGTGTTGTCATCCTTCTTTATGTGCTCCCATGCAGGAACTGCCTTAGGCCCAAGTCAAATCAAGTGAATATTTGCATATTACTATACGCATTCTAAAATGTTTTTAGTTCAGCAACTTAGGGAAACATTTTTTGCATATTCAGAGTTTATATACATAATCGTTTACCATTTTACATTAACAGATCCTGCAGCGACACTGTTGTTTAGACATGTTACTAGCTGCCGCAGTCAGCTTTAATGATGTAAGAATAAATGAAACTCATTAGCTTCTTAGACTTGTAATAATTTCAACTTCAAATTTGAGAGTTTCTCAATCTCATGTGAGCCTATGAGATTTGCAATTTGAACTTCTTTGTGAAACGTGGGACATAATTATTGTTTGGAAACTGTAGGAACCAAAGTCTTAGGAGAACTGAAAGGTTTTTAGACATTGAAATGGGAAAATATCCAAATACAGAGGAGGGTTATGTTTTCCTAAAACAAGATAGTGCCATTTTTAAAAGACATTTTTAAAAGATGTGTTTAAAACCATGTGCAAATAAATTAGTAGCTAGACAATAAGTTAATATTGTAATGACATCCCACCAGAACATTTTTAAAATTTATAACAAAAAGGGCTAAGCATAGAACAAGACAATAGCCAGAAGCAAGCTTAAATATTTGAAAATTAAATCTTCATTTTATAAATAAGACGTTACAGGATTAAACAGAAAATATCTGTTTTATATTAGCTCATCCTGAGCCTTCTAGACATTTTTTGTATTCCATTATTTGTATTAAGACCACATTGGCAATAATTCTTAAAATCTTGAAATGTTAAAGAGTATCTTATTAATTAGCACATGTGCTACAGGAAATATAAGTCAGAAATTTTATCACGAAGAATTCAGTTTTGCAGTTATAAATATCTGACTGTCCTCATGTCCACATGTCAAGAAGCATTTTGAGCTCCAGGAAAACCAAACTATGTGACAGAAGTTGGAATTCACTGTTTAGGCAGAGATAATGTCAGATTTCAGATAGGCATTCCCTAAATGTCTACTGGATTTTTCCTTTTTTTTTTTTCTGTTTCCTTCCTCCTTTTTTAGTTTCTTATTAGGATACATACTTCCGGCTTATTTTGAAACAGCCAAGAAGAAATGGGGGGGAGGGGAGAATGTTTCTTAAATTCTTGTAACCAACTCAAAATAGGGGCAACTAAAGATAGGGAATTTTAGCCATTTCTTCACCTAATTTGGGAGGGAGTGATGAATTCAAAAGGACTTTTCCCTTAGTGATGCATGTAACTTTTTGAGTACCTAATTTCACTTGGACGTTTAGAAGTGCAATGAACATGTGTAACTAGACACCTATGTTCAGGTGGCTTTCTCATACTATGCTAAATAACCAGGTTACATTTTTACATGAAGTACAAATTCCCCATTAGAATTTCATTTGCTGATTTATCCTGGGAGGATTGTGTGTGTGTGTGTGTGTGTGTGTGTGTGCGCGCGCGCACGTGCTCTGGAGTTGAGTTTGAGCCTTCCTATTCCAAAGGTGAAAGGATATATAGGAAAGAGAATTAGAGATGATGGCTAAATATTCTGGATACCAAAATTCAATGACTCCCAGGAGGATGTGAAAAATTTCTGTTGTAGCACACGAGGACTGTGGCATCCTGGAAGATAATGTCCTGAGTCAAGACACAAATGAAGGAGAACGGCCCAGTTATCACTCTGACATTCTGTGGAAGAGTAGAGATGGTATCTCTCTGAACACAAGGCCACAAGATTTTCTATGGGGGTCAAGACAAATGTAGATCATGTCCCTTAACTGGCCTTTAGACTCTGGGTGGTGGGTTTATCTCAGAGAAAAATAGTCACATCCATAAACATGTAGGATAATTCCCAGTTCACTAGTAAGTCAACTTTATCACCTCATGAAATATCTGTGCCAAAGCTATAGTAGCAATGCTTTTTGAACATTAATGCTGTGGGCTGACTACTTTCACAAGAATTTAGTTTTTTTTTAATGGACATCTCTGAGTTTTATAAAAATGTTTGTAGGCTGTCATGGTGCTAACTTGAAGTGATTTCACCGGAGTATTCGGATTTTTGCTTGCTTTTTGTGAAGTTATTTCTTTAAAGATTCATCAAGCCTTGAAAAATATACTAAATATGAAACCACAAAACCAATTTGGCCTGGTAACTGATTTAATTTTATACATTAAAATAATCTCAAACTTTTAGAGGAGCTGCTAAACAGAACTCCCATATATCTTTATGCATTGTTTCTGAAATAATTTCCTTTATTGACTTTATCATTCCCATTCTGTATATTGATATATATTTTAAGATAAATGTAAACATTTTTTTGTACATAATGTTATTTTATCCTAAAATATGTTAATATGGTTTTCTAGGAATAATGCCACTCTTTCACAAAACCACAGCACAATTATCTAATTCAGGAAATTTAACATTGACAAAATACTATCATCTAATACATGATTTATTTATAATTTGTTCTAATTGTTCCACCAATGTCCTTTATGACATTTTTTTCTCATTATCCAAAAAGTAGTTAAGGACCATGTATTATATTAGGTTATTGCTATTTCATTTTGTTATAATATCCCTACGGCGCTCACCGGCTGCGAAACCTTGCCCACAGCCGGCACTCATAGTCCACACGATAGTTTGTGCTGTACATTGACGACAAATCCGTTTTGCTCTTGTGTGATGAGGAAAGCTTTAAAGCACTGAAAGCTTGTTTTACTTTACAGGCAGCTTTATACTTGTATTGTAAATTAGAATAGGTAACATATACATATATGTTTTTATTATGTTATTTTTAAATGTTCACAATCTTATTTTGATAAATGAAAAATTAGAAAAGTCAATTCAAAATTATAGTTTTATTTCATTCAGATCATAAAGAAATAAAGCAAGTTTTTGAGTATTACGATAAATTTTATTCTTTGGTATGATAAATCTGGAAGCATGGGGCTAGACATAGGCCAACATTACATCGTTTACAATAGTATCTAGTACTATGTCTTTTATTGTTTTTTGACCATACAATACATCTTCTTAATGGCTTTTTTCCTTTTTTTTTAATCACTATTGTAAGGTGCTGGAAAATGTCTTTCTCTAAAATGCATGAGATTTTCTGATGTGGTACAAAGGTTATATTGCCTCGATTTGGAGTACCGTTGTAGAAGTTTTGTTATTAACGCTAAAGTTGGCGCTCGGCTGTGTGCCATCATATCATGGCTGTCGGCTAAAGTCGCTGTGAGCATTCATCTGTGGCTATTGACTATAGTCCACGCTCCTACCGAAGTGGTTAATAATGGGGAAACAACTTCCAAGCACACCTGATACTCAGTCAAGCTTGTTAGTACTGTCTTGGCCTGGAAGGGAACCTAGGGGACATACCAAACTCAGAGTCTTACTGAGTTGACAAGAACCAGCCAAAAGGGGGTTGATGGTTTTAAAGAATAAATACTTCATTTCAGTATATGATTATTAATTACCATCATCCATGATAAACCAGATGAGACTCCATAGGTTGAAAACATGTGTCTTCTGCCTTGGACAGTTCTGAGGAAAAGTTATTATGTTACCTTGAGGATATTAGTGTCTGGTCATTGTGTGTATTATTACAATATTGCTCTTTGTCATTCATTTCCTACGTTTCTTATTTGAATATTTTTCCTGATAACATACAGGTTGCCTACATTTTGATAACATCTGGGGAGTTACCTTAATAACAATTAGTTATAAATCATCCATATACAACATTTTAAATTAATTTCCTTTCATAGTACATTTATACTAGAAAAATCTTGACATTTAGAGTCAAATAGGTGCTAAATTATGATTCTACCATGAGCTAGTGGTATGGTCACAGGTCAATTATTAAACTTTTCTCATATAGTCTTATATAGTAATCATTCAGCAGATAATGGTGGCTATTGATATTTGGGAAGAAATGTAATGTTTTACATAATCACCAGGGCCCTTGGAGCCCAGAAATCTGGTTTCAAATCCTTTTTCTCATGGGCCTTGGGAGTTGGGACAAAGTATCCAATCTTCCTAAATTTCAATTTCTTTATCTGTAAAAAGGAATTAGTAATAGTACCTATCTAACTGGGTTATTCTATTAAATGAAATAACATTTATGAAATACTTAACAGGGTTCCTAGGATATAACAAGTGCCCAGTACACATTACTGACCTACTTAACAAATGTCTTGGCACTAATAATTATATCAACACAAACAATAAGGTGTTTTATTGATAACTAAAGTTTTCCTCAATACCTTGACTTTGTATCTTCTTCCTACATGCTGTTTCTATCAGTCTTCCTTGGTCTCAGCTGTTAGGCTAATCTCAGTCAGAACCCCAGGAACCTCATAATTGTGATGATTTGCCCATCCCTTCCATCCCTGTCTTTCTTTTTAAATCATTCCCTTCAGATAAAGGTTAAAATTCAGCATGAAAGAAAGAAAAGGGTAGAGAAGAATGTGACTCAAAATTGGCTTAGAGTTGAGGTTAGAAATTTAAATACATCTAATACCAAAATAAGCTTAGTTCTAAGTAAATGAACCCAACTGCCTTTCATCCAGAGTTACCAGTCATCAGGATTAATCTTTACACTAATAGTCAGGGACAGCGGGACTAAGGGAACAAGAAGAAGCTGGTGTCAAATGCAGCACAGGAAGCCACAATGTTGTTGGTCACCCGATGATTGATTCAGAGACTCAGCCCACATGAATTCAATGGGAAGGATTAGTGGACGAAAAAGCACATGGCTTAGCATTTGTGCCCAATGCTCAGTCATCCAACATTTATGTAACCACAAGATGTCAGAACTAGAAAAGAACCGAGTGTTCTTCGAGCCCAGTAACTTCATTTCACAGAGGCATAAAGAAATCAAGCGACACTTGAAAGGCTGCTAAATTATCAGTGGCAGAGTTTAGTTAATACCCTTTGCATTCTGACTCCTAGTTCTGTGCTACTGGCTTGCCCCATGTGGCATTACAAACATTTACCTGATGTTTGATTAAATATGTAACATCCATTGTTGCATTTTATCCATATGCATTTTATTATATTTTATTTATTTTGTCTAAAAAAGAAAAGGTTAAGTACAACCTATTGTTACATTTCAATTCTATATATTTTTTCTATTAGATTTGGGTCCTTTTGTCTAAAAGAATAAAAGCTCTAAATGATAGCTTTGATAACCCCTCAGTGTAAATTACTTTTAATCATTTGCAAAACAGTGTCTTAATAATTTAGTTACAAAAGTAAAATTGATAATTAATTATAAAAATTAAAATCTATATTTATTTAATAATTATTCAAAAGTCAAAATACTGTGGACAAAGTACTGAGCCCTGCAAAATAAATAATGGACATTGAGTCCTTGTTTTGTGTAAACACAGCTCCACATGCCACACCCCTGTCCCTCCAACCCTTACCCTTTCCTTAATCCCTGGAAATCTATTCTTTATTTCTAGAACTTTGTCATTTCAAGAATCATACCATATGTAACCATTCAAGACTGGCTTTTTCTTTTTATCTTAGCATAATTGCCTGGAGATGCATCCAAGTCGTTGCACATATTGAATCAAAATAAAGACCCACACATGAGTGATTGCATTTTGCCACTTGCAGCGGGAATTGTTTCGTCAGGTCCTAAGAGAGATATTTTTAGAAAGAGGTTTATTTTATTTTTTTTTTTTTATTTAATAACTCTGAATAGGGTTGAAAAGTCTCACTGTGCCCCAACCAAGTGTGAGTATTGAATGGCAATGCAAAGGCGGGCTAGCAGGCGAGTCTGTTGACAGAAACATGGAATGTTCTATTTCCCTACTTCTGGAGGTGTAACTGAATCTCCTCTGAAGTTGTGAGTTATACATGAGAAAACAGAAGGAACAGTTCTTGTAGCATTCTTGTTAGAACTGAAACAAAGCCTTTGAAGGGCCCCCACGTGAGAGAGACAGAGTATGCGTCTTGTTCTTAGACAAGCACAAATGGGTTGGGAGATTTTCCACCCCGTGTGTCTCCACTCACGAGTCGCCCTCAGAAAGCCTGAGGCAGGAAGCACATGGCTTTTCCCCTGGATCCTTGACATACTCGTCTTCACCCTGCCAAACAAACTGGTCTCTTTCAACGCCTCCCTTGTCCGGAAGAAGTTAGGTTGTCCCCACATGAACCTGGCTCCATCTTCACTCCCCAAGTGCTGAATCGGGCTAGATTACCCCAGCACTCAGCAGCACTCCTGGCCCCTCCCTGAAGAGTGAAAGGCACAGCCATCATGGAACAATCCAGAACAACAGCACCCCTTACTAAGCACTAGTTTATGCCCAGCACTGTTCTAAGAGCACTCAATGTGTTATCACATTTCCTCCTCTCAACTGCCATGTGAGACCTCTGTCACTTTCTCCATTTTATAGGTAAAGAAATTGAGGCTCAGAAAACTTAACTAACTTGACAAAGTTACACAGCTGGTAATGAGCAGCTCAGGGACTCAAATCCAGGCAGTCTAACTACATAATCCCCCTTAGTCTTTGATATCAAACTATAATCACTGGGTATCAGGCCCAGTTAAGCAACTGCAAACTACAGAATATTACCAGCCAAACTTAATTTTGTTCTTTTGCATTAACGTTTCCAAGCCAAGGAGAGAGCCTCCAGAAGAAACCAAACCTGCTGATACTTTGATCATGGATTTCCAGTCTACAGAACTGTGAGAAAATGGTACCCAGTCTGTGACATTTTGTTATGCCATTCCTAGCAAACTAACACATGGTCCAAGGGAAGAACACATGCACCACTGTTAAGCTTTGGAGGTACGTGCCTAACAGCAGCAATTCCCCTTCATTCTACTTCTTCAGCAGCTAGTCAACTTTTTTTTTTTGTCCTCTTAATTTCTCAGGAGGGAGTCAGATACTAGTCAGCTATAGGGGAACTAATTACAGAGGATACATATCAAATTCCCAGAATGATTCTTTTAAACCTCTCCACCCCTCTTGCTCCAGAATAGCTTTCTCCAAAATATCCTTCTTCTAATTCTTTCTTAATACTACCCAAGCTAACCTTTTTTGTAAGGGTGAGAGATTTCTAGCATTGCATAATTTGTTTTTTGTTAATTTTTTGGATCCCGCATATGGTTTAGCACCTCCTTAGTAACACAATAGCTATAGAACCTCTGTGACTCAGCTGAAACATTTATTTACCAGCCATACCTGAACAGGTTCTACCTTTGCACATTTCAGTTAAATGAGCCAACTTCAGAATCAGTGTTTTCATTTCTTATGTCCTCATTTCTAAAGTTTCAATTGAAATAAAACAAATCTCTTGGCAACGGGCTTCTTTTCCAGTGTTCTATTATTGGTTGGCTTAGTCCCATCTTCCCATCAGGAAACTGGTAGTAGCAGTTCCAGTTGCTGGAGAGCTGGGTGTGGAGCCAAAGTCCTCACTGTTGCTCAGAGTCCCCATTATTTAGAGGACCAGGCAGAAACATGCCTTAGAGATCAGGAGTACTGTTACTGAAAGTTCAGTATGTATTCCTGTGGCCAAAGAATGAGGACAAGCAGTTGGAGGAAAAAGGAAAAAGAAGTTTATTAATTTGCCACCAAATGAAAAGGATGTCAGACTCCCATCTTAAAGTACCATTATCCTATCTATGAGCAGAGAGACAGAGCTTTTAATAGGAGTTTTCAGGTTAGGGCTATTGCTGT
The DNA here is from genome assembly GCA_008750895.1 of Mirza zaza. Classification (NCBI taxonomy): domain Eukaryota; kingdom Metazoa; phylum Chordata; class Mammalia; order Primates; family Cheirogaleidae; genus Mirza; species Mirza zaza. The sequence continues at coordinate 71,849 of VSMD01103347.1, read as the reverse complement.
TTAACTATAGCATCTCTGCTGAAGACAATCCCATGACTTCTGCCTGGAAAATTCTGTTGAGCCATCTTCTGTAGTATAAAAAAACAAAGGGCTTTCCCATGCCCCTCTGATTACTGGTCTCAAGCAGGGTTATAAGTGTTAATTCCTAAAAATAGTAGGGAGGAGGTTTAAAGAGACAACTCAAAACATTTTACCCTTTTCAGGTCATTCCCTGTGTTATAATACCTCTAGGGGTGGAGGTTTGAAAGACTGAGGCAGTCTGAAGTAGGGCAAGTGACCATAGCCAAAATTTTTGAGCTTTAAAACTGTAGAATTCCCATTTGACTGAGTTATTAAAAGCTTCGATGCTTCACAATAATTTAATCAGTCTTCATTTCCTGAAAAATACTTTTACTATAATTGTTACTAAAAGATAAGGAAGTCAGTTAATCAATCAGAGACAAGTCACGGGACAGATACTCAGACTGATGATCTGTTGGGCAAACTGAGGACCTGCAGGTGTGGTTTAAGCTTTGTCTTGCATAGCCTTAGGCCTGTTAATGAGTCACAAAGAATATCTCCAAGAAAGGAAGAGGCCACGAGGAGTCGTGTCTGATCTCCCTTCTCTCTACCAGCAACTCAGCTTTCAGGGTATTTCCGGAGTCCCCTTGGCCAAGAAGGGGTCCATTTAGTTGTATGGGGGGAGCTTAAGATTTTCTTTTAATTCCCAATTCACCCATCTTGATTAAGATCTGTGAGAGGCAGTATCGATGGCCAAACTCTCATTGTGTCCCACATTGCCAGAGTTGTGTGGGTACCTGCCAGGTCCCTCTGGGCCCTTGATGGGACCCTTGTGGCCAAGGGGACTTAGGAGGCAAAAAGAGCTTACAAGCAATTAAATGTTCTGGGCCAGACTGTACTGGAGGTGGACAGGCACTTATCAACCCATTAAAACCTTCTAGGCAATATAAGAATAAAACTCAAAATATCAAAGGCAAGCCTTCAAAATTAATTTATCTAAATGTTAAGCTACTATATTCTTGGATTTAGTTGCAGACTAGTAGCAATTTGTTATATGAAGCATAAGCATGATTAACCATTTATGCTTAAGAATTTAGAGACTTTTGTTGTATGGTAATTTGTTTTTTGGAAGTCACTTTAGTAATTTGTTCTACAGTGAACCAATAAATTTCTTATCATACATCTCTATGTATAAACCCCCTAACTGGAAACAGTGGCATCCAGGGAGCTTTAAGCCTACGGGAAGCAGGAAATACACTATGGTTGGGATGAATGTTTGGACCAGATGGCCCCAAAAGGCAAAGTCTCTCATTTAGCATTGGTTTAGGCATCTACTTGCCTATCCTTTACCTAGAGGGTCTGAACTAATTCCATCCCTGGAAATCGGCCTTTACAATCTCACAGGCCTCCTCTTTCACAATAGTCCCTGGGCCTAGAGGGAGGACTGTAGTTTTAATAGCAGGGGTTTGGCAGTGAATAACAGGTTGGGCTTAGCAGGATTCAGTAGTTTTAAATCCTAGAGATGTTAGATATACTGTGCTATTTACTTGATGCTTATCATGACTCTGGAAAACAATTCAAGAGAATCAGTAATTATTTAAATAAAAAGTCATAAAGATATTTTAGTTCTTTCCATGTCTTTTTCTTAAAGAAGCAGATCATGGACTGTAGCCAATTGTAAACTGTTGTTTGAAAAGAATCAAAGTAAAACAAAAATAATCTTAGAATAGTCATGGTTAAAGATGCAAAGGAGATTTGGTTATTTCTGTGGCATACAACCAATTAGCATAATAATTATAATTACTATTGATATCACATATCAAGACATATTGGAATTTTAGGAATCTCATACAGTTTTAGAACAGATATTTATAATATATTTATACAAATATAACCCAAAGAAAGTTAAATGCCATTTCATATTTGACAAGGCTTTCTGTATGGCTTCAATGTATCAAATAAGGTTAATATGTCTCTCTTGGACTTTTACTGGATCTGTTATTAAAAAGCTAGTTTGAGGTTAAAATGATTGAATTTAGAATTTTGTTTTTAAAAAGTCTGTCAAATACTAATGGTTTAAAACATTTGTACAAAATAGAATCACAAGTCACTGTAAAATAATAGTCATTTATTTAACCAAGAGGGATAGTCACCAAAAGGCTTTATAGGCAATGCGGAAAGTTATATGGGTGTAAACCTTAATCCCTTTAAAGTTTCGTTTTTCTAGTTAGTCAAAAACCTACTAAAGACAACACATGGATTATCTTGATAAGAATAAAATCTTTGTTTCTTTTAAGCCAGTTACCCAAAAGGTAAGGGAAAACCTTCTGTAGTATGTAGCTTTTGTTTTTTGTATTTGTTTTTTATGGCAAACCCATTTAGATAACTTGGAAGTTAAACCTGATGAAAAAGACACTTGAATTAATCAGACAGAGCAAGGGTGTGTGCAGGGTCATAAGTGTGCAGTATATTATAGAGCAATGTAAATAAGAGAAACTAGTACCTGGGATATGGGAATAAATGACTCTCAGAAACGCCACGAGAAGCTTGCTGGACATATTAAATAATTTAGACATGTCAAGAAAGGTCGAGAGTATATTATTAAGTTATATTGGAGGAAAACATTGTTTTATTAAACATTTGAGATAAAACATTCTATTTTTAGTCTAAAACAACAGACTTAGAACCAGAAGGGAAAAAATTATAGCTGTGGACTAAAAGTTGAAGGTGAGAGATACCATCCTAGGCTTTTTAAAGGGAGAAAAATCTGAAATCAGTAAGACATAGAAGAAGTTGAACTTTTAAGATAAAAGTTTGATAATTTTTTAATTAAAAACAGGTTATGGAATTTAAATTAATACATCATGTCATTTCATTAAGAACAAATTAATATTTTTAGAAAACTTTGTTTTAACCAAAATTTTTCCTTTTTTAATTATAGCCAACTTGATCACATATGAAATTCGTTCATAAATTCCCTTCCATGAGCTTTATCTCACTTTGCACAGACCATTGCTTTCTCTTTTGTCATAAGTTTCCCTTTTCTTAAATAATAAGTTATTTTATTTTAGGACAAAAGTTTATCATACAAGATACTTTCTTATACAATATTATTCTCCTTTCTGTTTAACTTTTCTTACCAAAAATATATTTCTATATCCAGAGTCTTTTTACATCTCGTTTTTCTTACTTCAATTGTTATTTTATACCTTGTTTTTATTTTCTTTATAAGTCTATATTTTGAATCAACCTTTAAATAACCTCTGCATTAGACAAAATTATAAATATATATATAATCTTTAAACATACATTTTATGCCTCTTTATTATGCAATTGTATGAAAAATTGTACATACAGGATCTTGTCCCATTTACCTGACCTTAGACAAAATAATTCCAGTTGTAAGATGGTATAATAACTATAATAATTTAAAGTTCCATTAAATGATCATCTCTCACACTCTAGCATGTACATGGACAAAGCAGTATTATAATAAAACATTATTCCCTTTTTAGACATAGGCTTATAGCTATAAGTTGACCATTCAGCCAAGATTCACTGCAAGGAACTTGTGGATGGAATAGAAATGGAGCCTCTCATGTTGAAACAAAACTCACAAACAACAAGAACAAACACAAATTGACAGGTAGACGGTACAGGGAATTTCCAATGCAAACAATCTCAATGGGAAGGCCTACAAAACAAATGAGAACAGCACAAAAGAGAATGAGTTCTCCTAACCCAAAAGGGGGACAAACTCTTCAGGTTCCCTAGTCATGTTCAATTGTGACTTTTACACCAGTGGCACCACAAATGCCCTATCACAGGGCTGGAGGGTTCAAAACCTTCTCCAAATGGGTGGAATCAAGGGTCTCAGTGTGCACACTTCCCTTACTCTCTCACCCCTAAAAGACAATGCTCCTGTTGATGAAGATCCACAGTTTGACCGGGGCTGCTCCCCACCTCTTCCAGCCATGGCAGCAGTAAATCTTGGGCTGCTGTTCCACTGGGGCAAGATTGGGCCCACCCAGGGAATGCCAAATTTTGTTACCAAATTTTTGGTACTTGTCCCAGAGAGGTTGAATCAGTGAGAACAAAAAATGAGGACAAGTGGTTTAAGGGTAAAGGGAAGAGAAGTTTATTAATTTACTGGCAAATGAGGAGGGTAGTAGACTAGCATCTCAAACACCACCATTGTGCCATTAAGGAGAAAAACAGGGCTTTTTGAAGGAGACTTTTTGGCTGTTGGGCTTGGGTCAATGTGACCAGTGTAACATGTCATAGCTTTGGACTATCCTTGTTTGACTATAATTGGTGGTTTCGGTTGACCTTATCTCTGGTGATGAAGATTTTTTGACCCTTGTCCAGACAATTCTGTTCAGATATCTCCTATGGTTTAAGATAATAGAAAAAAATATAGCAAAGAACCATTTTTTGTCCCTTTGATTATGATTACTAGCCTTGGGAAGGAATGTAGGCTTAAATTCCCAAAAAGCGTTATAGGTTTTAAAGAGACAAGTCATGAAACATAATTGCCCTTTTTCAGACTATGGTCTCTGTTACACAATGTCTTTTCTTTCTGAATTTGATTCTCCATTCTATTAGGGGATATTATTCTGAGTGTGTCTCTTAATAACTCTCACCTAAAATTCAAGTACACATTTGTTTATAAACTTAATTTTGTTTACAATTTCATGGGATTACTCACCTCTGAAATCCATCTTACAAGTTAAGAATTTCTCTTTTGTAGACTGGCCTTCAGGTGAACTAGCTTTGACTGTCATCCTGAACAACGGAAGATGAGTTTGGGTGTTATTTTCCATTTTTAAACCTAAGATGCTATCAAGCATTGTATTAAGTACTTATTATATGCCAGGCACTATGCAAAACACTTTGATTTTGCATGAATGATTTCATTTGTTCTCACCACAACCTTCTGAAGTGCATAGTACTTTTATTCCTACTCAACAGATAGATGAGAAAAGAGTCTTGTTATTCAAAGTCCTAGTCTAGGCAGACCCTGGACTCAAATTTGGGTCAATTGCTTAGGGACGACATTACATTGCACCCTCTTTTCTTCTTCTGTGGGCTTTGTCTCATGAGCATGTTCCTAATTTCCCTGGAAGCCTTTCTGTCTTTGTCAGAGCCCTGGAAGTGAACTCAGCCAGGTAAGTAAGGATGGCACAATGTACTCCCTGTACCCTTGCATGCTTCCACTCCATAACTAGTTCATTTAATTATTCACTCATAAATTGGTTTATTTATTTACTTATTAATTCAACGTTTCTTCTCTTTTGTTTGCCCTACTTCTGAATGCTTTTCTGTTTGCACCCTCCTTAGTCAAACCTCCACACCCAGAGGGACTACATTGAGAAGAATATTCATGCCCAGCCCTCTGAGTACAGAGGACTCCAGACCTGCACTACCACACTCAGCTCCTCAGTGGCTGTGACCACTGCTAGTTTTATGAAAGGACAGTGAGACAAAACCAACTGACAATAAAACAGTTGTAAAGAAATCTCATCAAGAGATTGATTTTATTTCAATTGAAACTTTGTAGATGGGGAAGTAAGCTTGAAAGCCTGAAGACTCTAAAGCCAGACATCCCTGAGTCCAAATCCTGGTTCCACTAGTTATTTTTGTAGGATCTTGATCAAGTTGTCACTTTTAATGTGGGGATAAGGATGGGGCCCAACCCATAGGATGAGAGGGTCAGACAGGATCATGTAAAACACTTAGAACACATGGGGAGGCACATGACATGACAGTCACAGTTCTAGGTGCTGGGGACACAGCCAAGAAGAAAACTGAGAAAGTCCACACTCTTAATGATCATAGGCTCTAATAGGGGACAGGGGTGGAGATAATAAACAGACAAATAACTATATAATATTCTGAGTGGTGATAAGTGCTAAGAAGAAAGATAAAGCAGGATAAAATCTAAACGTTGCTATGGAGTAATTGGGCTACCATTGAGGGAATGTGAGGGAGGGAACATCAATCAGAACAGTTCCTTCTTTATCTGTTTACATGCTGTGCTTCAACAACAGGTTTTTAGTAGGAACGTGTTATAAAAAAAAAAAGTGAATGTTTCTAGGCTAGACTGACCCCTCCTTAAATGGGCCTAAAAGTTTCAGAATGTTAGGACTCAGTGCTCTGCAGGAGGCTTTGCATAACCAACCCTGCTTCTCAAATCGGAGCCCACGAATTTGGCTTCTTTCTTCTTTCAACAGAGGATTATTAAGAAAATACTCTGTGGAGATGAATCTAAGCATGAAAGGACACCTCCAAATCTTTTCCAAGGAAGACGAAGTAACATAGATCTGCCCTCCTTTGTGTTAATGTCTTCATCCTGGTTTCCAGAGACCAGATTTAGGCCCCAAGATCCCTAAAAAGCATCTCCTAGGAGGATTTATAGGGCTCCTGTCTGCCTGGGCATCCCAGAGGTCCCTGAGACCTGCTGTACATGATAGACTCTGAAAACCTCTCAGGGTGACTAAAACCAACTTGGGGATGTCATTTAGCAAATGTAACACTTAACAGGTATTTCTCACACCTACCAATAGATTATGATGTTTTTAAATTTCCCATTTCTTATAAAAAAGGACAGGCCTCATGTAAGAGATAATAAGCTCAGTCTCACACCTCACCAAAATCAGAGACAGAGAAAGAGACAGAGAGAGAGAGAGCAGGCACCCAAGTGAGCTGGCTGAGTTTCAGCCAAACAGAGCTAACAAGACACCAAAAGGTGCATGCCCCCTCTTGACTCTTGCCCATTCCCTCGACACAGCTAAGTGCCAATGATGTTAAGGAGCCTTCAGTACACTGCTGGGAGTCTCCTCTACTCTCAGATCACCATAGTTAAAGCAGTGGCTCTCAGTCATCCCTGGGAGGACAATTGGCAATGCCTGGAGGCCTTTTTGGTTGCCACAACTGGGTGTTGAATGCTATTGGCATCTAGAGAGTCAAGGCCAAGAATGTTGCAAAACATCCTCTAATGCACAGGACAGTCCCCAGCAATAAGGAATTATCTGCCCCCAAATTTCAATAGTACCAAAGTTGAGAAACACTGCTTTAAAGGGAAGAAGTTGGGAAAGATGGCTTTGATAGACATATGCCATCCATTTTTACTTTAATTACCATGTTTTTCACCCTCTATGTAAGTTTGGCCTTCTTCATGGAGCCTTTCATAATGAATCTCAGCCAGAACAATCCATCGCTCCTTTCATCAGACTTCATAGAAGTTTTAATATTAATAATGTTGCTATTATAACTGACATTATTTCTCCACTGAATGCCAAATATTTTGCATACTCATTTATTCTAAAACTTTTTAATAAATACCTACCATGCGTAAGGAAAAGTACTCAGAGACGGAACCACAAAGATATGGAAGACAAGTTTCCTGTTCTCAAACAGGTTACAGCTCGGGGGCAAGTGGTGCAATAGTTTGCTAGGGCTGCAGTAACAAAGTGCCATAAACTGGGTGGCTAGAACAACAGAAATGTACTGTCCCACAGTTCTGGAGGCTGGAAGTCCAAGATCAAGGTGTGGGCAGGATTAATGCCTTCTGAGGGCTGTGAGGGAAACCATGTTCCAGGACCTGTTCCTACGGTATTTCCCCAAAAATAAGACAGGGTCTTATATTTATTTTTCCTCAAGAAGACACCCTAGGGCTGATTTTCAGGAGATGTGCTATTTTCCCCTCAAAGCCTCAGCTTGCAGCACGCACAGGACCTGACAGGGGGAGCCGACCTTGTTGGTGGGGCTGCCCACACCTTTCTGGTCACCTCTGGGATAGTAGCTGTCACGATGGGGCAGATGAGAAAGGCTGCTCCTCTTCTGTACCGCTCTGGAAGAAATGCATGGGTTGTGCAGATATGCTACGTAGCCATACCCGTCACTAGGTCTTCTTTTTGGGGTAGGGTTTATACTGTGCAAATGCTTAGAACTCCTGCTAGGGCTTCTTTTATGGGTAGGTCTTATTTTCGGGGAAATATGGTAGCATCTGGTGCTTTCCTGGCAATCTTTTGTACTCCTTTGCTTGTAGAAACATCACCTCAATGTTTGCCTTCATCTGAGGACAAAGTCACATTGAATTAGGGCCCCACCCTAATGCCTCATCTAAACTGAACTATTAATAGCTATATCTGCAATGGGCCTATTTCCAAATTCCAAATTCCTATTTCCAAATTTTCATTGGGCTTCAAATTCCTGGGCTGAGCTATCTTCCTCAACCTCCTGAGTAGCTGGGACTATGGGCACACACCACGGGCCGGAGCAAGGATTTTTTTCAGTTTTGTTCAATATTGTATTTCCTATATCTAGAGCAGTATCTATAGATGCCTAATAGTATTTGTTAATGCATAAAAGTACAAAGGAAGGAAGGAGGAGGGAAGGAAGGAAGGAAGGAAGGAAGGAAGGAAGGAAGGAAGGAAGGAAGGAAGGAAGGAAGGAAGGAAGGAAGGAAGGAAGGAAAGGTGATCTGGGAGACCAAAATAGATGGCCCTTTATCAACTAAGATGAATCCAAAAGTTACCTAGGAGTGGAGGGTTAGGGTATAGCTGGCTTGGCATATTTCTAAATTCCTATGGCTACAAGAAAAACCACACTTGTGTTAAGTTCTCCAACATTAGAAGCTATCAGGCAAATTATCCTAACTCTGATTTACAACCCAGGTCACCAAACCTCTGAATGGACAGAGGATTGGCCTTACAAACATTCTTTTCTGATAAGCAACTATAGACCTTAAGGGAGTTTCAGCCAGCGTACAGATGCTCTGCACAAATTGCCTTTGTGTCCTACAGTTCACCTTTGACTGAAAGAGCGCAATTGTCCCTCATTTTAATGCTAAAATCCTGCCCCAAAGTGAACATAGGATTTATGTTACATATATATTTACTCATTGTGTGTGTGCCTGGCTCCCTTCATAAATATGTACAGCTTTTCCACACACCTGATGAATATGTATGACTCTATTGTACGATAAGGACCTGTGAAGCATAAAACCCAACCAAGTCCTTCTCTCCTCCAAGACAGAGAACTTTCCAAGTTTGCAAAATAATACTGCCAATAAAGCACTCTTTTCTACTGTTCAGCCATCATAGTGATCTTTTGGATGACAGAAGGAGAGAGAGAGAGAAAGAGAGAGAGAGAGAGAGAGAGAGAGAGAGAGAGAGAGAGAGAGAGGAGGGGGAGAGAGAGAAGATAGAAAAAGAAATAAAAATTAAGGAGGAAATGATTTGGGGGACCTCTTCCCATGGGGCCTCTAATTATAGTTATGTAACTCTCTGGACTCAGTAGTGAAATCCAGTTTCCTGCTGGGAGAAAAATAATCTTCAATCCTTCTTCCTGAGTGTTTTCCTCAGATTTGGACACTGAACTGAATCCAGCCCAGACTCTATCCTAAGGCAGGGTTCAGTGAGCCAATAAAGTTTCCTTTTAAGTCGTATTTCTGACTTTTACAATAAATTTAAAAAATGATTAATTCCCCATCACACGTGTGTGCCCCCCGTGCGCGCGCACACACACACACACACACACACACAGAGAAGTAGGAAATATTCCCATATTATGTATGGAAGGATAGGCTCCAAAATTTGCATATTATTATGTTTTCTGTCCCCTGCCCTGCTATGTGTTTGATATAAAGTACACCACTTTTTAATGTTTTGGCAGCTTCATCTGTGAATAAAAGATAGGGATGGGGCAGGAGGCAACAGTAATCATCACAATTTACTTTTTCTTGTCACATGAAAAGGAACAAATCTTTTTGGATAATTCAATACTTTCAAGAATGGCCCAGGTACAAAAGTAAAAGCTACCAATGCCTCTTCCAGGCAAAAGAACAAGCCCACAAGAACAAAGGTGTCCAATTCTTCTTTTGAGGACAGCTTTAAATTCATCTCACTCTTTTGGAATATTGGAAAACTATATTTAAATACCTCTCTTTGCCTACCTTGTTTGGTTTTGTTTCCCTTCTGTTGTTCTCAGGGAGTATGACTGAAGAAGGAATAAATGAAAAGGACAAGTCAAATAATTATTTTCTTTTCTTGAGTGTTTTACCACTAAAATCAGAAGATTATGATAATAATCGTCCCTATTCATTAAATTCTGCTAGACACATCCTGGTTTCATTTAATCCTCTTAGCATCATACAAGGAAGTTATAATATTAATATTTTTCTCAATTTTACAGAGAAGCCTGTGGCTGGGGAGGTGGGCTGGGAACTCGCCCCAAGTCACGTCACGTATTAGCTGCTAGAACCATTTTCTAAATCAGGCACTGCACACGGACCATCTTGTGAAGTCTCCACAGTATCCCTAGAATAGATGCGGTAATATCAACATTTTTATAACTTGTAAGAGGCTAAGTGGTAAATTCAGGGGAGAATTCAAACCAAGGTCTTTCCAAAACATGTGCTCTGTCCCATGAACTGTCTCGTGCTTTGTCTGGAGAAATGTTCTGAGTATTAGCTCAGAGTTTATGGTCACCATGCATGATAGATTTAGCCTTTTACTACGGAGTTTCTACAAAGCAGTTTTAAAACATCCTTGAGCAAGCATTTGCTGAGGCCTCCTCAGCCTTGGGCTGGACACTGCAAGTGTGGCCACAGTAGAGATGACCCAGAACTTGCCCCCAGGGAGCTCACAGTCTAGGAGAGATGGGGGAGGGGCGGGGTGTAAATAAGAAAGCATAACACACAGTCACACAATTACGCAGTGCACACTCAGTAACAAAGAGGCCCACTAACCTTGGAGCAGGACTTCTCAAGCTCAGCACTGTCAGCATTTAGGGCTGCACAAGTCTTTGCTGTGGGGGCTCCTATGCATTGTGGGATATTAAGCAGCATCTCTGAATTCTACTCACTAGTTGCCAGTAGCACCCCTCCTCAACCTGTGACAACCATAAGTGTCTCCAGACATTCCCAAATGTCCCCTGGAGGTGGGGGCAATGTGGCCCCCAGTTAAGAACCACTGCCACAGAGGTACAACATGGCAGAGATAAGTAATGAAGCAACATCACAGGCTGTTAATAACATTATATGATGTTTTAGTAAGGGCTTATTTACACACCAAGTACTTCAGAAACCTGAACTCATTCCACTCATAATGATTTTATGGTGTGTACAAACTAGAATGATGCCCATTTATAGGTTAGGGCCCTGAGGCAGAAAGAGCTTAATTGACACATAGCAACAGGATAGCGACTGACAGAGCTGGCATTTGAATCCTGGATTGACATGTTATTCAGTGCATTAAGAATATAAAAATCACTTCTAAAGTTTTGTTGGGCTCTCTCATTTTCATTACATGTCCACAGACTGAATCTAGACCTTTCAACATAAGAGAATGAATATTTATAATTTTATATATGGTATTATCATTTTGTGATTATTCTATTTTATCCACACTGGGCCTAATTAATCTAGTTTATTTTGGATGATTTGGTCATGGGAGTCTTGTTCATATATGCAGCAAAAATATTTATTAATTCTAAAAAATTCAATAAGTTTCATATCTTGCTTTATCATTTAGCAGTCTAATCACTAACTTTGTGGGAGCAAACAAAAATCCCTAAAGATAATAATATGCAATTGGCTAAGACCAAATACAGCCAACTGTTTATATGTTCCTTAAGAGAAGCAAAGAGCAGCTCCTGTTCTTGCTAAGCCTTGGCTATTTTTTTGTTTCTCTTCCAGATGTGTGTGTGTGTGTGTGTGTGATTTTATTTGTATATTTATGATAAAATTCTTTTCTCTTGAGCCAGCTGGAATGAGTCTCTGTTCCTTCCAACAAAAATATCCTAAATCATAGTCAGAGAATGGGGGCAGATTGACATAATAATCCATTAGATAGAGTCAGAATGAATATGATAATAACAAGGTAACATTGCAGGAAGATCATCCCAGAAAGCAGTCCCCTCAGTATTGCTTACCTTTCCTTCATCTATTCTGAAACTAAAACCCTTAACCAAATTGACTTCCTACCTTTAACCCTTTAATTAACTGATCTCTGACTCCACCCAGTAGAGATACTCAAACTTGTGGAAATAAACTATGCCAAATGAAGATTAAAAAGGTACTAGATCTCTCATGCCTCAAAAAGAAAAGACATACCCAAAATTTAAATAGATGACCTTCTGGAGTGTGCTTCACTCACTCAGAGGCACTGAAGAGAAAATAGTTTGGGATGATCACTTGACTGTTGCTCTCAGCCCCCATTTCTGCCTTTCTATATTCTGCCATGCATTTTAAGAATTCAGGGGCCCTGAAGAGTTTGTTTCCTTTTTACTTGCTGCTATGGTTTGAATATTTATTCCCTTCAAAACTCATGTTGAAATATAATCCCCAATGTGGCAGTATTGAGATGTGGGCCTTTCAGAGGTGATTGGGTCATGGGTTTATCCATTCATGGATTAGTGGGTTAATAGGTTAGTGGATTGGTTATCACAAGAGTGAGACTGGTGGCTTTATAAGAGAAGAGGGACCTAAACTAGCAGGCTCACCCCCTCGCCATGTGCTACCCGGCACTTCACTGGGACACTGCAAAGTTTCTCCACCAGCAAGAAGGCCCTCACTAGATATGGCCCTTCAACTTTGAACTTCTCATCTTCCATAACTGTAAGAAATAAATTCCTTTTCTTTATAAATTACCCAGTTTCAGCATTGTATTATAAGCAACAGAAAATGGAGTAAAACACTTGCCAACTGGCTTCCATTTAGTTTCTACCAATGGGAAATCCTGGCAGAAATTTCAAAGGTAGGTGTGGAGAGGGACTTGTTTTCTCTTTCTGATTCCATTGGCATTTTCCAAGAGCAAGGGACAGCTAATGCTCCATCACCATCTTTTAGCACTGCTGGCACCCACAGCAAGGGCTTCCATTACCTGCTGAGTAGCTGCCCCTCAGCCATCCCAGCATCTGTTTTAGGTGGTGCTTTCAGGACTAGTACAGACAGTTCCCTTCTCCATGGTCCTGGGCTCTTCACTATTTCAACCAGAGGGGCTGTTGCTGTTCCCAGCAGTCATTTAGCACAGAGTTACCTGAGTGTAACCAAACTCCTGTGTATCAGACTCCTGTGTTTGAAGAACCTACAGTGGTTTCTGACTCACTTCTGCCTTAAGGCCTGAATATCCTGATTCAGATGAATTTCGGGAAATTAAGAAAAATAACCTGGTGAATAAAAAAAGTTAGATTTTTTTTTAGAAAACTATAGAAGAAAACAGAAGCAAATGAAGTGATATATATGTGTGTGTGTGTGTATATATATATATACACTTTACAAGTGACAATAAATTATGATAGAAGTGTTACATGTTTGCCTACATAAATATTGAAGCTTTTCAAAAATTTTAATTCAAAGAAAAAAGCACACACTCACAAAAGGAAATCTCCACTTGTGAAAATATTTGTAGTCACTGCACCAGTGTAAGCATTTACCAGTTGCATTACAGCAAGACGGATGTTCCAAACTGCTCTCTCTACTTTGAGTTTTTTCTCTTTTCAAACCATCCTGTATATTATTATCAAGGTTTTTATACTTCTATAGAGAAAATGAAATGCTGGCACTACCTTCTTTGAACTACTAGTATAAAGAGATTTTTAAAACCAGTTAATTTCATAATCAATCAAAGAAATACAGTGAGGTATCTGCTAACTCTTTTCTCTCTTGGATGCAGCTTAAATGCTTCTTCAGGAAGTGCCTTTCCTGACAATCTTGTCCCTATACAATTATTGCAATTTTCAAAACAATATTCTAAATAAACAAAATAGAGAATAGAAGAATAGTGAAAATTAATGAACCTAAGAATTGGTTCTTTGAAAAGATTTTTTAAACTTTACAAACTTTTAACTTGATTTATAAAGATAAAAAGAGAGAAGACTCAAATAACTAAAATCAAAAATGAAAGAGGAGACATTGCTACCCATTTACAGAAATAAATAGATTATAAAAGTATTATGAACATACCATAGAGGACTACTCATCCATGCAAAGGAATGAAATAATGCCATTATATCCAAAATAATGTCATTTGCAGCAACTTGGATGAGACTAGAGACCAAATCCTAAGTGAAGTTTCTCAGGAATGGAAAAACAAACACCACATATTCTCACTAATAAGTGAGAGCTAAACAATGGGTACACACAGGCATAAAGAGAGATGTAGGACATTGGAAACCAAGAAGGGGAGAGTGTGGGAGGGGAGTGAGGGATAAAAACTTACCTATTGGGTACAATGAACACTATCTCTGGACTGCAGTAATGAAGTGTGAAAGTGGAAAAGGTAAACTTTCATTTCAAGATAGTAGAAAGGACATGATCTTTCTGAAAAATAAAAGGGGAACTTAGATAAGAAATTGTGAGAAATCCTGGAAACATAAAAGGCCAACAGATTGGATTTGGAGGAAGCTCATAGCACAAGATAAGTATGAGAAAGTTCCAGCACAGAAGGTGGGAGCAGCACCCAGGATATTCTACACTGGTATTTAAATGTGGAAAGTTGTTTCTAGTATTTCTTAGAAAATTTATGTTTCTCAGAATCCCAAGTGAAATCAGTTGAGAAAAGGGAAAAAAAAACCTATTAATTCTTCTGTAACAATTGAAGATTCACAGTCAACATGGAGGCATTACTGGTTAAAAAGAATTCACTGATGTCTAGTTGACAGCAAGACATTTGCCAGCTGAAGTTTAAGGCTGATATTTCCAGGAGCCTAAACAGGGCAGTCTTGCTGTGACTGTTGTCATGTTATGAATGGAAGCCCATGGCCCTATGCACTGCTAATGGTGAGTTATTCTTGCAAATAAAATAAATATCAACAAAAGGTATATCTATGGCATACGTTAAATAAGTCCTATGAATGGTGTAACAAAAAAACATAACAAGTTTGGAAAGCAAAATAAGTGCTTAAATTAGCAACTTCAACTCATGATTCTGTGCACTACTGTTACTTTGCTAACAGACTCTAATGTTATATCATTCATATGCCCCAACAATATTTTCTGGCATTTTCCACATCTGAATATTGTTCTAGACTACAGTCGTTTGTAAATATGTGAGGAAATACAAGAAGGAAATGTGAGTATTACCAAAGCATACTCCCTTAGGAAATCGGAAACTGATCTAAAAATCTGTGTAAAAGCAATATTCATTTCAATAGAAAAACCAAAATTATTAAAAAAGGAAATAAGCTTATATGAAGATACATGTATTCTAACACCTAGCTTGATGATGGCTTCAGATGCATTCTAAATAAGTGAATAAACATCAATGCAAAATAAAAGACTATTGGTTAGGGCAACTAGTATTTTTTTGTGTTAAAATTCAAGAATGTTAATTTTAAACATTAAATATATAAGACATAATGTTTACATTTTAAAATAATTTCTATTTAACACTTGTTTTATTTTAATATGCCCTTTTTAAAATAATGTCTTCTATTATAAAATGTCAATGTCAGGTAGAAATAATTTTAACGTGTCATTAAGACGTACAATTTTGTACCAGTTTATCATAATAATAAAGAAAATATATGAACTTTTAGTAAAATCTTATGGGAGAAAAATGATACATAGTTCATTATTATGGTCACTTGTTGCTATTTAAAAATATGTAAATGAAGCATTTTTAAAAATACAAAATAATATCATTTCAGGAATTCCCAAGAATTACTGGGAATGGTGATTATTTCCTTCTTATTCACAAACATTAATATCTGTTGAAAATCTGGAAACCTTATAATCATCTAAACCTACAGATAGTGAAAGCTGAAGGCAGGTGGGGCCCAGAGAAGAGGCTGAAAGGCAGCGCCTGGGGAGGTACAAGAGTGGCCAGCAGGTGGCAGCAGTGAGTACGGGAGCTTAAGTCTGACACAGGACAAGCGCAAAAAGAACAGAAGACCCACACCCAGGATCCACTTTAGCTGATCCTACTTAGTTTCCTTGTAAACTGTTATGGTATCTAAGCTGTCAACTGTCTTAATTTACCCATTCTGATTATTCAGCTTTAGACTTGATTTTGATTGGTTAGCAAGAAAATGTAAGTATCGTGGTCTGTTTTATTTTCAAATAAAAGTGGAAAGCATGCCAGTAACTAGAACAGTATGTGGCACATAGCAATTCACAGAAGAAGAGAGAATCCTTTTACCTGGGACTGACCACTTTCCTATAAGTAAAAATTATGCAAATCCAATCAAATTACCCATAAAAAAATGTTGCAATTGAAGATTAGATTCTCTGTCATAACCTTGATGCACAACCTTCTGTAAAATTTTAAAATATTGTCATCTTTTTTAACTTCAATCAAGTGGAGAGTGAAGCATCCATTGTAATAGCAAACAAAATTTCTCCAGGGATACTGTGGGAATCATCTTAGCAGAAGTTACGAGACTCAAAGGTATAAGAATATCTCCTAGAACTTAGATATAAGAAACATAGATCAAGTGTAATAGTCTTATTTCTCATTGGGAATTTACCTGTTTGTCTTACTGCATATAAAATTGTGACTCAGTTATTTGAAATCTGTGTGGTTTTTGTGTGTTACTCATTGGAGTATTTGCCAGGATTAGAAGTGCATATCACGTGTCTGAGTCAATGCCTGTCTTATCACTGCTGGTAACCGGTTAGTTAATCTTACTCTGTCTTTATTCTAAAGATAATTGAGAGTAAAATATTAACAATTTAACTAGACAATTTTTTTTAAACTTAAAAAGCTGCTTTGAAAACTGAGATATGTCAGTTTGAATCCCAGGATTCTGAATTCAACAGATTCATCCATATCAAATGTCTGCTCTAATAATTTGTAGCACATAGGGAGTTCCATATGGCAGACCCTGCAACGTTGAGCTCTTCACAGACTGTAACTCAACCACCTCTCACAAAGCCTTGTTGTGGCAGTGCTATCATTCTCCATGCTTTACAGGGGAGGACACTAAGACTAAGGGATAATGCATCTTTCTCAAGCCCCACAGCTAACAGGTGGCAGAGCTGGGGTTCCACTTGGACCTCAGCCTCCAGAGTCTATTCTTTTCACCACTGTAACATAACTCCCCTGACGCTGTGTGGACAGCCCCAGAGCTAGCAGTGCTGAGCTCACACGGCGACAAGACTTAGCCTCTGGCTTTCAAGAGCTCAAAGTCTAACAGCGTAAATAGATACATAAGCAGCGATGATGATGATGATGATAAGTGCTAAATAAGCCCACGAAGCATGTACCTACCAGATAAGGCTCTGGATGGAGACAGGCCATAGCTCTAATGTAGCTCCAGAGGCTCATCCGCCTCAGCCTCTCTATCTGTCAGGACATTATCTGTAAAACAAGGACGCTCTTTCTGAGAACTCGGAGGAAGGACATAGGAATTGAATGAGCTGATCTATGCCAGGGTGGGTCTATACTTTACTATACTCAGAGTGGGTCTCTTTGGCCTAGACAGTGTAAATTAGCACCGTTATGATCATGGAAAAGTAGATTATTCAGTAGACGCTGACTGAGAAGATCTGGAAAGACATCCTGAAGGGGGTTAAGAATTCAGCCGAGCCTTGAAACAAGACTTATTATTTGAAAACACAAACAAAAACAAAACCCTATAATCTGGATGTGACCAACAAAGCACTTTCAAGACAGCAAAAGCAACCAAGAAATGAAACAACAAACAAACAAAACAAACTACATATCAGTCCAGGGCATGGTGCATGGACTGAGGTCTTTGGACAGTGAGGTTTAAAGAAATTCCAAGTGAATGGGAGGAAATAAAGCTGGAAGCCTCAGGACTAGATCCTAAGCTGGAGAGGGCTTCTATAGGGACTAGACATTGGTTTCCTTTACCTAAATGGATACATATTTCTTCTCTCAGAGAATCATATTTTATTTTGGTTTGATTTTCTATTTTAAATTTAAAATCTGAACTGGGAGACTATAGGATCAGAAAAGCTCCAAACTCTATATTTTTATTGTTCATTTACCTCTGCCTAAAGCATATGTCATGGTACAAAGTAAATTAAATTAAATATATGAAATAAAAACAGTGCAAAGTAAAATAAAAATTAGACTGATATGCTGTTGCACTAGGTTTTTAGATTATTTGTTTTTTGTTTGCTGTTTATTTTTATAGTTAGTGAATAATTCTGAAAAAAAAAACAAGCAACATGGACAATCTCAGCAGGAGGAAAACTAAGACAGTCATAGGATAATAGTTTTAATTGTTGCATTAATTAATATTAACTTCATGCAAAACCTGAAAAAAAGGGAAAAAGTTTGAGCTCCACCTTGTGGTAGCACATTTTAAGAGCCAAACTCAAGTCCCAGGTTCTTTGAGCAGGAAAAGCATGTCTTAGTGAGCCAGCAAAGCAATCATATTTTTTTTTTTTTAAAGAAGAAAAAGACTAGGAATGTCTTGACAAATAGTTTCAGAATGTGCAAAAAGGAGATGTTTATTTGAAAGGCTTCTTATATCAGA
Source organism: Mirza zaza (assembly GCA_008750895.1). Taxonomy (NCBI): domain Eukaryota; kingdom Metazoa; phylum Chordata; class Mammalia; order Primates; family Cheirogaleidae; genus Mirza; species Mirza zaza. The sequence goes on along the minus strand of VSMD01103347.1, from coordinate 53,396 downwards.
AATATCACACTGTACAAGGATGGCCTTTGGTCAGCATCCTACCAACAGATGGGGTGTGTGTGTATATTAATTTGTGCTAATTACTAACATTTAAATATTTTGGTATGTGACATAAAAATCCAGGTTTCCCTCTGCCCTTTTACAATCAGAAGATCAGGAAGCCCTAGCTCTGAAATAATTAGCCAGGACTGATTAGTCGATGCCCCTTAAGTCAATACATGTCCACAGTTCATTATAATGCCCACTAGACAACTTCACTTACCTGTTATTCTCTTGGCCACTGTTGGTATCTGGGGTTGCAATACATGTTAAAGCAGGAGGTGCGTAGCAAAAAGGCTCCAACGTCACTGAAAGAGCACAAACTGTGAAATAAAGAACTCTTCTGGTTCCCAGCTTCACCACTGCCTGGCTGGGTCTCCGCACTCATTCAATGTTGCTGGCTTTGTTTACTCAATAGAGTGGTTGATATGTAGAGTGGATATGGATTACACTTTATAATACTTTTTTTTAAAGTGTTATTTATGTCTCTAAAACAAACAAATTAGGATTGAGTTTCCAACTACAGGCATTCATGGCATAACAATGTTTCAATCAATGATGAGCTGCATACGTGACGGTGATTCTATACGAGTATAATGGAGCTGCCCTATACAGGTGTACCATTTTTTATATTTTATAAGGTATTTTTTACTGTACCTTTTCTGTGTTTAGATACATTTAGATATACAAATACCATTGTGCCACAACTGCCTGCAGTATTCAGTACAGTAACATGCCGTACAGGTTTATAGCCTAAGAGCAATAGGCTAGGTGTGTTGTAGGAGGCTGTCCCATCCAGGTTTGTGTAAACACAGTCCGTGATGTCCACACAACAATGAAATCACCTAACAATGCATTTCTCAGGACACATCCCTGTCGTTAAGCGACACAGGACTGTATCTGGTTTGTGGTAGCTTAATCCCTTTTAATGAGGTCCCTCCCACCCATAAGTACAGTAGTTCTCCCTTAGCCCCAGTTTTGCTTTCTGAGATTTTAGTTACTCTGTAGCCAACTAATCTGAAAATATTAAATGGAAAACTCCAGAAATGAACAATTCCTAAGTGTTAAACTACATGTCCTTCTGAGTAGCATGATGAAGTCTTAGGCCTTCCCACTGTGTCTCAACTGGGACATGAATCCTCTCTTTGTCCAGCACATCCACGCTGTCTACACTGCCCTGCTGTTGGCCACTTAGTAGCCTCTCAGTTATCACATCCACTGTCGCCTTATCGTAGTGCTTGTGTTCAAGTAACTCTTATTTTGCTTCCTAATGGCCCCAAAACACAAAAATAGTGATGCTGGCAATTTGGATATGCCAAAGAGAAGCTGCAAAATGTTTAAGTGAGAAAGTGAAAGTTCTCAACTCAATAAACAAAAAGAAAAAAATCGTAGGCAGAAGTTACTAAGATTTACTGTAAGAATAATGTTTCTATCCATGAAGTTGTGAAAGGTATACTGACTATTCCATTTTATTATTATATTAGTTACTGTTGTTAATCTCTTACTGGCCTAATTTATAAATTAAATCTCATCATACATATGTATGTATAGGAAAAAACATGGTATACATAGGCTTTGGCACCGATAGTGGTTTCAGGGTTCCACTGAGGGTCTTGGAACATACCCGCTGAGGATAAGGGGGGACCACAGTAACAAAAAACATTCAAAGAAATTGAAGCCCTCTGGTTGCCCCTTTCTCATCAGCTTTGTCTCAACACCAATATTACTCTCTCAAACAAGCTTCTCTGATCACCTTGCTAGAGCAGCCCTAGAACTGCTCTATCACGTTAACCTATTTTTTTTTTTTTTACCTTTTTCTTATCCATTATCAGTAGCAGAAGTTGTTTATTTTTATTTACTCATGCACTTATTCAGTTTTTTTGTTTGGGTAATGTTTATTCTCCTTCCTCCTTCTGGAAAGAGATCTGCTGTGTTCAACACTGAGTTTCAGAGCCTAATATGGTGCCTGACACTAACTGCCCCACAGCTTTTCTGCACCTTGTGGGTAGTGTTTCCCATCTTATACTGAAGACCGATGTCTCCAGTGCTCATGTTATCTCCAATGAAATTAGAAAAGAGAGAACACATGAGACCCAAAAAGGTCCAGCTGATATTTCCAAGGAAGAAGACAAAGAGGAATTTCTCAGAATCAAGGAGGCAATAATTAGCCCCCCTGGGCTGTGGACCGGCAGTTGGGAAATACTTCTCAGTGGTCAGTCTGACCTTCAGCATGATTCTAAGAATCCTCCCAAAAGTTCTTACTGGATTCAATCAGGAATACTTGATACCACTGTCATTCACAGATTTGTGGAATTTTTTATAATGTTTCTGATCCAGTTCTAAATTCTAAAATGAGTATAAGAGTCGAATAATTTGGAAAATTGGGAAGAGGACTTTTATTGTCTTCACCCCTAAGGGCAGGTCTCTTTTATTAATCTTTTAAAGTTTATCACAAATCAATCAATCAATCAGCATGCACATTAACAACAGTAAAAAGCAAATCAAAAGCCATGTGGCAAACGTGCTTAAGAAAAATTAACTGCAAATACATGTCACAAAGCGATAATTATTTTTTTTAGTATTTACAGTCTTGGGAAATGGTAGGACTTAGCATTCAATTTTGTTATTGCCTCAAGAATATCCCTGTATCCCAGACAAAGCAGCCACTCTGCAATCCCAGTTTATGCCCCATTGGCTATAAAACCATGGAGAAGGCAACGCAGAAGGGGCAACATACTCGTCTGTCAACACTTCCTTCCTCCCTCCTCACTGTTCCCCACACCCTCACCCCAGACAACCCATGTAAGAAACCATGAGCATGCTGCCTTCTCCAACACAGCACAGGAAACACTATGTACAACTGCTCTCTCAAGAAACTTTGATTTCTAAAGGTCATTATTGTTGCTTTTCTTAGGAAAAAAAAAAAAAAAACTTTCCTGGACCTCACCAGCCTTTGGTACGGAGATGGTGCTTATCAACATTAAGATCTCAAATGTTATTGTCCCCATGTTTTGGGTCAAAGACATTGGTACAAATGGTACATGCAAATTCTCCTCTGACTATGTTTGGAAGTCCATTGTTAATGAATTGATCTGTCAGGGTCACTCACTGGGTGGTTGCTCTCTGCTCTTACTTCCCTACTTCAGTCCTTTAGGCCAATACCTGAGAAGTGTCTGCCATCAATGCCTGCCATGAGGATACCAGAGTCTCTTCAAGTGGGCCATTTCCCAAGCTCCACAAACAGCCATGTGATGACCATTCCACAGGAGTTTCCTGCTCCATTTCCAGGTGGATGTGTGGGGTTTTATTCTCCAACAAGCAAAAGTACATACGTGTACCCCACTGTCTCGGGATCTGCCTTCTGGGAACAGCTCCATCAGATTCTGTCTGCAGCCTCTGTCTCCACTGGAATCTAATCCCATCCATTCCCACTCCTTTCCCTCACTTCCTCAAAATCTGAAACCCTGCACATCCATGCAAATTAACTGCTAGAATCAGATGGGTGGGAGCCACCAGCACTGTTTCTTATCAGGAATTTCCCAGAAGATCTGAATCCCAGCTCTGGATACGATTTAATTGGAACCCTCACTAAAACTTAGTTTACAAACTCAGATAATTTCTTAGAGCAGCGCTAATAGAGATGAAATGCAAGCCACATGTCATCTTAAATTTCCTAGTGGCCACATTAAAAAAAAAAAAAAAAAAAGAAACAGGTGAAATAAATGTTAGCAATGATGTATTTTACCTAACCAAATATATCCAAAATAGTATCTTTTCGACATGAAATAAAAATGAAAAAAAAATAATGACATATTTTACATTAGCTTTTTGACATGGAGTCTTCAAAATCCAGAGTGCATTTTACATTCACAGCCCATCCCAAATATCCACCCAGATTGCCAGTACTTAGCATTCACATGCGGCTACTGGCTACCATATTGACAGCTCAGGTTTAGCGCATAGGAAGAAATTTTAGAAATGGTCTTGTGCAACCCTCTTGTCTTATAGATGATTGAAACCCAGACTGGTCATGATTTCTAATAGGTAAAATAACTAATCAGTACAGAGCCACGCCCAGATCAGTGGGACTTACTGCTCAATCACTTGCATTTGATTCATTTAATAGCTCTTAAATTTGTTAAGCCACTCTGCTACTAAAACATTCCCACCTAAAATATAGCTAAGAATGTACCAAATAATCTGGATAGTTGTTTTTTATTGGATCTGTAAGTGATTAAGTATTTTCAGTTGAGTAAAACCTTCCTTGGAATTGGTTTTTGATTAATAACGCTCCGAACTAGATCAATTAAAATAATTTTAAACTCTTAACTAGAACATGACTAAATTTTTCAAATAAAATACTTGATTGACAAAAAAGAGTAATCATGGGTAATTTCTATCCAGCTCTTAACTATGTGCCAAGTATGGTGCTCTGCAGTTTTTGGCATCATGTCATGTAATTGCTAGAGAAATTGCAGTGTAGATGATTATAATCCATTTTAAAGATGAGGTCATTGAAGCTTAGTGAGTGTAATTAGCTCAGGTCAAGAGGATAATAATGATAATACAAAAATCACATGGTTAGCAAGTACACTTTTATTTTATTTATTTATTTCACAATATTAAGGAGTACAAATGTTTTTGTTACATGGATACCTCGTATAATGCTGAAGTCAGGGCTTTTAGTGTGCCTGTCACCATAATAGTGTTCATTGCACCCTCTTCTCACCCTTCATATTCTTGGCTTCTAATGTCCTTATCTCTTTGTGCCTGTGTGTACCCATTGTTTAGCTCCCATCTATTAGTGAGAACATGTGGTGTTTGGTTTTCTGTTTCTGAGATACTTCACCTAGGATACTGGCCTCCAGTTCCATCCAAGTTGCTGCAAAAAACAATATTTCATTCCTTTTTTATAGCTGAGTAGTACTCCATGGTATATATACAATACATTTTCTTTATCCATTCATGAATTTGGGGGCATTTAGGTTGATATCTTTGCAATTGTGAATTGTGTGGCAATAAACATTCATGACAGGTATATTTTTGATAAAATGGCTTCTTTTCTTTGGTTACATATCCAGCAGTGGAATTGGGGTTGTTGGTGGTGGTGGTGGGGGGCGTTGATTCCAAAAGAACAAAACAAACATTTTAGGATGTTAGCACTAAATTCAGTGAGACTCTTCTCTGATTCTATTGACTCACAGTCCTTATGCATTTAGCCCAATTATATGATTCCTGAAGGATAACAACAATGGCAATAGAACCTTATATTTTATAAGAACATAATCATTACAGATTGCTAATTGTATGACTGGGTGACATGATTGAGCAAGTAAGCAATTATTTAGAGAATCAACAAAGAAATATATATTAATATATTTTTTCAGAAAGAAACATCTGATTTCAGCATGCATGTACATTTAGTGTTTTTAGGCTAGTAATGTTTTATTTTAAACAAGATGTTGGAGAGCATCATGATATTTGCTGTGTTCATTCTTGTAAAAACCATAATTAGGCTCTGGCTGATTCTCATGTCAATGGTGCTCTCAATTACTTCACAGAGTTTGTAAGTATAGTTAAGGAGAAAAATTAATTACATCCCACAATTATGAATATTTAGAACTCCATAGAAACGACGATGACAGCCATGGCTTTATTGAGCATTAACTATGTTCCACACATGGTACTATGTACTTTGCATGTATCTAAGTCATTTAATCCCAAATAAAAACTTTACAAGGTAGGACTATTATTATCCCCATTTTTAGAGACGAGAAACATGAAGTTTTGAGAGGTCAGATAATTTTCTTAAAGTCACATAATATATGTTAATTTTTACCAGCTTTAAATAAGTACGAGCATCCCCATGTTTGGAAATGTTTGATTGATTACCTTATATAAAAAAAAATCAAGGCATAACTGATGAATAAAATAAAGAACAAATAAATAACAAAATGAATGATATTTTAGTGCTTTCTGACTTGCAGAAAAGCAACAGATACCTTCTGCAACTCCATTTGGACACATTCTCCACTAATGTTGCAAACTAGCACTGACCCTTAAGCCCAGCTGGGCCCACCAGATACATTGGTAGGAACCTATACTAATTTGATACATTATGGATCATTCTATGACTTCATTTGAATTCAGGGATATTCTATTAGTTTATACATGATGCAAAGTAAATGATCCAGAAGGAATTTGACTGGCATCCTACCAGTGATGGGTAAGATGCTGAGGTCATGAATGCATCCTGGTCTTTTCTTTTGAATCATGACAGTAACCTGAGAAATGTGGCCTTTGTGAAGAGTGGCATGTGTTCATTAAGCCCATAATAAAATATCACAGACTCTACCTGTTTTCTCTAATTTGGACAAATAATTTTTTGTTTTTATTTTTGCTTTCTGGGGACAGGGTCTCACTCTGTCATCCAGGCTGATTATTGGCCTTCCAGGGTGCTGGGATTATGGGCGTGAGGCACTGCACCTGGCTAGGATCAGTTATTTCTAATATAAAATTCAAAACATACATATAACTAATAAACAATTTTTTATAAATAAAATAAAATAGGAAAAAATTAATTTCCTAGGTGGCACTTTGGATTGGTTATCATATGTGAATGCTATTTGATTTGATGTAGCACGTGAGATTTGGCTTCCAAAAAAATGATTTTAAATATTTTCCTTAAACTTAAAACTCCTTAATAAATGAGATAGTTCCTGAGAATCAACTTTATGTAACCACAAATAAAACAGTATCAAAAGAAAAATTGAGTGACTTCTAAGGCTAATTGCTATCAATAGCAAACATATTCTAAAGTAATAGATAGTAATATAATTTTATCAATAAGTTGAACTAAACTCCCTTGAAATGTGTATTGATTAATTTAAAAGTGTGTAATAACAATTACTGCTTTTACATAAAAATGTATTTTAAAAGGTCTCAAATTTAAAGTTGATATTTAATATTTAAATAAGCAATCCATATGTATAATAATAGAATAAGCTAATTATGCTATATCAATATTAAGGAACATTTTGTAGCCTTAACAAATGCCCTGGAGTAATTTTTATGATACGAGGAAATCTCAAATAAAAGTAAGATAAAAAACTATGTATTCCTTAGATCTATTTCATTGAGCCTGTTTGTGCATAATTGCAAATTTGAAAATACAAATGTTAACAGAAGTTATTCTGAGTGGTGGGATTGTGGGGTTTCTCTTACATTTTTATTCTATTAAAATTTTCCAAATATGTTGTAATGAACATGTACCACTATTATAAATTTTTAAATAACCACAAGGATTTGCATGAAAACTTCTTGGCCATATGTATGGCTAAGATGTGTGTTATATAATATCTAAGTTTCCAGAAGAGGTCAAATATTTCATGTATACATTTTTCTATTATTCATAACTACTCTACCTTCAAAACTGGTCCTGGAAAAGGCAAGTGGACCACCTAAGGCCAAGTAGCCAAGGTGACCCATTACAAAAGAACTTTGAGAAAAAGAAATCTCACAAAGGGGCTTGAGAACTCCTGACACCCTCATATAATGGCATTTCCTTCTTGCAGAAAGTAGATGAGAATGAAGGCTAGATCACAGTTTACTTAAATAAAAAGTTATGGTCTCAATGTCTCTCCCCAAAATGCAAGTGCATATATACATTGAGAGCTGAGAACACCTACCAATCCTATTCTTAAGTCTCTTGTTTTTGAAACCCTGTTTACTTATTTTGGTTATATTAATATTTCTGGCTCTAGTACTTGTAGAGATCCATCAGGATAAGAAAACATAGCTCAGCTCAAAATTTTGTTAATATAATTCCTTGATATGGCTTAAACTATGTGTTTTTCTCAGAAGCAAAAAAAAAAAAATTCTAAGAACATGTTAAAATGTAGTTTTTCAGTTTTTCAAATGAATGGCAAAATTCTTCAGATAAGTAAATTTAATTTTGCATGTATTTGTCAGAGCTTTGTTATTCTTCTCAGAAAGAATACAAGGTGCAGTCTAGATTTTTGTTTGTTTCTTACCCTTCTAAATTTTCCCTATAGATTTGATTATTAGATGTGGAAAAAATATATAGAAAAACCAATAGCAACCAGATCATCCTAGCATAAGGCTATTCTCTGAATAGCTGTAAAACAGCTTCGGAAGTGAAATTCACTGTTTCAGATTCTTGTCCATGTAGTAATATGGAAATATTTTCAACAACTCTCTGGAGACTGAAAGGGTTAAAATTTCTAATAATGCTTAAGTCACGTGAGTATTTAGATGCTATAAAAATCCAACATATTTTTCAATTTGTAGAAAGGTTGAAACTTGGCATATCATGCTTCAATGTTTATAACATGAACATTTGTTCTAAAAGTATATTGCCTTTATGAGATGAATGTCTTTGGGGACAGTTTGTCATCTCTCATAATTCATATGAAGTAGATTAAGAGCATGGGAGTGTCATCCACATTGTAAATTTGACAATACAATAAATCAGTTCTCTAATCTTATTACTACACAGTGCAAAAAGGATCCAAGTAGAAATAAACACTAGCTTTATTTACTCATCTGCATTATAATCTAATAAGATAATAAACTCAGCCTACCAACAGATAATCTATTTCTTACATCATAGTAACATTTTTCATTCAGATAACAGAAGTTTTTGTTTCATAGCACAGCTGCTAATTCAATTTAATTAACAAACATTTACTAAGCACCTACCTGTGCTCAGCACTATACTAGGTATACAAAAGAGCTAGAATATATGCTTTCTGCTCATAGGGAGTTTACAATCTGGATAAGAAAGATGATCAATGCATGTGAGAAACAATAAAGGATGATTACAAATCATATAAAACTCAATATAAGTAATAGACTGTAGATTAAAGACATAAGAGCCCAAGGAAGCCTAGCAAGGGATTAATATGATAGGGAGTAGAAGCTAATCTGAAAAACGTGATCAAAAAAATTAAATTCAGAATTGGCAAGGGAAGAGTGAGATCATTCTACGGTCAGTAGAAGACCGAAAAGGAGAAACTCAACATTTTTGAGTTTATGTGCATAGAGAATTTTACAGTTTTCACAGATGATATTTTGTATTTCTGTGGTATCAGTTGTAATATCTCCTTTTTCATTTCTGAGCTTATTTGGGACCTTTCTTTTCTATTTCTGGTTAATTTGTGATCTAGTGAGAGGTCAATTAATTTTGTTTATCTTTTCAAAGAACCAACTCTTTCACCAATCTTCTGTATTATTTTTTGTTTTCAATTTTATTTAGTTCTGCTCTGATCTTAGTTATTTCTGATGTAGGTATTTAAGGTTATGAATAATCCACTTAGGGCTGCTTTTGCTAAATCCCACAGATTTGGATAACTTGTATTCCCTTTGACATTTAGTTTAAGGAATCTTTTGATTTCCACCATAATTTACTCCTTGAGCCAATAATTGTTCAGCAGTATGTTGTTTAATTCCTATGATTTTGTGTAGAATTGAGTATTTCTGTTGGAGTTGATTTCTAACTTTATTCCACTATGGTCTGAGAAGATACATGGTATAATTTCTATTTTTTTGAATTTGTCAACACATGTTTTCTGGCTTAACAAGTGATGAATTTTAGAGAATGTTCCATGTGCTGATGAGAAAAATGTATATTCAGTAGTTATTAGATAGAATGTTATGTAAATATCTGTTAGGCCCATTTGCTCTATCGTCAACCCAGTCCTGATCAGGCCCCAATTCCCCTAGAATTTTTCTTCTAAAAAGCCTATTTATTTTTATACTGAATCCAACAGAAAATACAAAGATTTTGAGTATATATTTTTGGGAGCTGTGGATGGGAAACAAGGTAGAAAAAATAGAAAATAAGGAGTTCGTTCCAAAAAGTGGGTTAATAAATGTTTGCCATGAGTACTTTATGCAGATATTTCTGAACTTAGAAGAAAAAAGAAGATAAAATATTCCTGCCTCAATTCAAGAAAACTAAGGCAAAAGAAATGCATAAAATGGAAGTCTAGGAGCAAATGTTTTGTTTAATTAACCCACCAAGTAAACTAGTAACTTGTATTGCTGGAGCACATTCACTTTTAAACTCAATTTGTTAAGAAAAGTGTTAAGGATTTTTTCTTGCTGATTTTCATGAGTTCTAAATAAATTCTAGTTATCATCCCTTTATCAGATGTGTAGCTTATGAAAGTTTTCTCCCATTCTGTGGGTTGGCTGTGCAGAAGCTTTCTAATTTGATCAGGTCTCATTTATTTATTTTTGTTGCTGCTGCAATTGCCTTTGGGGTCTTCTTCATAAATTCTTTGCCTAGGCCAATGTCTAGAAGAGTATTTCCAATGTTTTCCTCTAGAATTCTAATAGTTTCACACCTAAGGTTCAAGTCTGTTACCCAGCATGAGTTGATTTTTGTGAGAGGTGAAAGGTGTGGGTCCTCTTTCAGTATTCTACATGTGGCTATCCAGTTTTCCCAGAACCATTGATTGAATAAGGATTCTTTTCCTCAGTGTATGTTTTTGTCTGCTTTGTCGAAGATTAATTGGCCATGAGGATGGTTTTATATCTGGGTTCTCTGTTCTGTTCCGCTGGTCAATGTCTCTGTTCTTGTGCCAATCCTAAGCTATTTTAATTACTATAGCCTTGTAGTATAGTTTGAAGTCTGGTAAATTGATACCTCCTATTTTGTGTTTATTGCCTAGGATTGATTTTGCTATATGGGGTCTTCTCTGGTTCCACATGAAGCATAAATTTATTTTTTCTATATCTGTGAAAAATGATGATGGTATTTTAATAGGGATTGCATTAACTCTGTAGGTCACTTAGGGTAGTATAGACATTTTAACAATGTTGATTCTGCTGACCCATGAGCATGGTATATTCTTCCACCTGTTTACGTCCTCTGCTATTTTCTTCTTCAGTGTTTCATACTTCTCCCTGTAGAGGTCTTTTACCAGGAAAAATCAAACAACCTTATCAAAAAGTGGGCAAAGGACATGAAGAGGAAATTTTCAAAAGAAGACAAATAATGACCAACAAACATATGAAAAAAATGCTCAACATCTCTAATCATCAGGGAAATGCAAATCAAAACTGCAATGAGATATCACTTATCTCCAGTAAGAATGACCTTTATCAAAAAGTCCCCAAACAATAAATGTTGGCATGGATGTGGAGAGATAGGAACACTCCTACACTGCTGGTGGGACTACAAACTATTTCAACCTCTGTGGAAAGCAATATGGAGATATCTTAAAGTGATACAAGTAGATCTACCATTTGATCCAGCAATTCCACTTCTGGGCATCTACCCAAAAGATCAAATAACACTCTACAAAAAAGACACCTTCACTTGAATGTTTATAGTATTATAATTCACAATTGCAAAGTTGTGGAAACAACCCAAGTACCCATCAATACATGAGTGGATTAATAAAATGTGGTATATGTATACCATGGAGTACTATTCAGCTTTAAGAAACAATGGTGATATAACACCTCTTGTATTTTCCTGGATAGAGTTGAAACCCATTCTACCAAGTGAAGTATCTCAAGAATGGAAAAACAAGTACCACATGTACTCACCAGCAAATTGGTTTGAACGGATCAATACCTAAGTGGACATATAGGAATAACATCTATCGGGTATCAGGCAGGTGGGAGCGGGGAGGAGGGGATGGGCATATAAAACCATAATAAGTGAGATGTGCAACGTTTGGGGGATGGTCACGCTTGAAGCTCTGACTCGAGGGGGGAGGGGGGCATGGGCAATATATGTAACCTTAACATTTGTACCCCCATAATATGCTGAAATAGTAAGAATGGGAAGGAAGGAAGGAAGGAAGGAAGGAAGGAAGGAAGGAAGGAAGGAAGGAAGGAAGGAAGGAAGGAAGGAAGGAAGGAAGGAAGGAAAAGAGAAACCAGCAAAAAAAAAAAGTGTTAAGGAAACAGGGCAGGGGGGAAAGTGGTAATGCAGAAACAAACCCTTCATTTGGAATAAAATGGAGATTCTTCTTAGCCAAGTAGCATTGATGATGCCTTGATTGACTGAATCACCTTGATCATCCATCAGTTATTTAGGATGCTTGTTCTCTGGGCCGTCATTATGTTACTTTTCAATAGCAAGGTGAAGAGTCCTACGGGCCCCCAGGATGCCTGTGAAAGTTATTAGCCACCAGCAGCTGCAGTTATTGCAAAAGTAAAAAAATAATAAAAATTAAATTTAAAAAAATAAAATAAAAAGAAAGAGAGATGAAGAAGAGGCAAGTGAAAATTGAGCTTCCAATGTGCTTAATGATTCCGATTAAGGGAGCCTGAAATCTGTATCATCCAAATGTGCTCCACATTGCCAAATATTTAGCATTGTTATATTCAAAATATTTCCTATATTTCTTATTGTACAAAGTACTCACAAATTCTAAAGAAGGGAAAATTAAAGTTTTGCTTTTTTTGTAACATTTATTCCTTTCCAAATTTTCTAATATAAGAGTTCCTCATTGTTTAGTGGATATTCAGTAGGTATCTACTGAGTAACTGTACACATTATGGGAAAACATCAGATAGATAGCATGTTATACCATTTTATTATTATTTAAAACAATAAAGATAACAATAAGCCTTAACTAGAATTCAGGTCTTAGATGTCAGAATTTTCCACTCACTATTTTAAGCACTAATTTGATAACATTAAATTATGTAAAGGCACTGCCAGTGTATATGATGTACATGCTTCTACTCCTTCATCTTTTGCAAAGACTAGATAAGACTAATCAACTCCCACTAAGGTCAACTCTATCCCAGTCTCCATCTAAACATAGTCTCAGGTAAGCACTATGTAATGAGTGGAGTTAATACAGAGATAAAACCATTGCTCCTCTCAGTATAGGAGAGATGAAGATTTGCCTAGGTTGTGAAGGTAAATACATTGGATTGAAAGTTTGTTCCCTCCCAAACATGAATGTCAAGACAATTTCTGAGCAGGGGGGACCCATAAACCTACAAAGAAGGGCAGAATAGGAGAGATGACAATAATGACATCAAATTCTAGAAGCTAGAAAGCAGACAGATTAATGATATTAATTCTAACAAACTGAAATCCTAAGCCAGCAGAGGAAAAAGACAAGCAGCAGCAGCAGCAGCAGATTTTTCACAGAAAAATCTCCAGAATTCTCGGAAATTGGCAGCAGTAGGTTCCTCTGGAAGTGAAGAACCAATACAAAAAGGATACCGTAGCTACCTATTTAAGAAGCAGTTAAAGCCCCAAATCTGCTTCACTTGGCACAAATGGGTAATAACTACCCCCTTCTTTAGCCTGGCAGAGGACTGGAAGAATTTTTTCCAGAAAGAGTAAAACAGAAATGATTATGAGCTAGAAGACTACAGGAAAGCCAGAGTTAAAATGGGGGCTTAAGTGAGTGTTTGTAAGTTGAAAGACCTGGGCCTTCTCCCTCTGAGGTGCTACAGTTTTGCTAGGCAAACCTTTACTTCCAGCCAGAAGTTTGGAAATGACTTTCTGGGGAATCTGATAAGCCTACTAGGAAAAGCCTAAAGAACCTGACATGTTCTTCAGACAGATCTGGCAGAACCCTCCAGTGAAGACTCCTCCATGAGTCCCACCCATGTGCTTAGACTTTCCAATTCCTCCTTTGTCTCCTACCCTGAAACATGAGCTGAGCCCCAAGGATCAAAACACACCTGAGATAAGGCTCTAATAGAGAACAGTGGGGGAAAAAGAAATTGACAAATCAGCTTAGGAGAAACAGAGACTATGAAAGGCGAAGAAACTTCAAAAACATTTCTTAATATTCTCCTAAGACAAAACAAGCCATAGCAGCCATTAAAAAAGAAAAGGATGCCATTGTAAAAAGAGTAATTAGAGAACAAAGCAGATTGTGCAAATTAAAATTATAATAGCACAAGTAAAAGGGCCAGGAGAAATAATAAAAATTAAAGTGAAGAAAATATTTATGAGTAAAGCAAATAAAGAAAGAGAGTGTAAGAAAGAAAAAGAAAATTAAAGAACTAGTCCCAGAGGACCAATATCTAAATAATGGGAATTTGACAAAGAGAAAACAGAGAAATGGATGGGAAGAAATTATTAACAGACAATTTAAGAAAAGTCCTTGTAACTGAAGAGCATGAGTTTCCAGAGTGAAAGGGCCTATTGGTGAACACACAAGGAATGAAAATAGATACACACTACGCATGGCATCATGAAATTCAGAATGCTGGAAATAAGAAGTAGATCCTACAATTTGCCAGAGAGGTAAATCAGATAATCAAAAATGCAAATAACTCAAAGAAGATTGGCTTTAAACTTCTTGCTAGCAATTCTGTAATTTAGAAGGCAATGGGAAGTTTCTGAAGGAATATTATTCTGAAGAAATATTATTTTTAATTGTTTACTCTAATCAGATGGGTATTTTCTACACCCAAACTATCAATCAAAGGAAGGGTAAAAGAAGGACATTTTAGAAATGCAAGATCTCAAAAAATTTATCTCTCACATATCTTTTCTTCTCCAAAACATGTGAGCAAACCAAGAAAGTGGAAGTTGGGAAAAATGGAAAAGAGGATATCCACAACAGGATAGAGTGACAGAGATACTGCAGGATGGAAGTAAAGAGAACTCGAAGGATGGCAGCTGTACACCAGACATAAAAGGGGAACCATGTGAGATTGGAGAAACTCAGAAGATTCTGAGAAAAATTTCAAGGAAATGAAATGGATAGAAAACTCAATATTTCTTAATATATTGACAGTATGATTCAATAAATAGCAGAGATTTGGATATTGAATCACTGAAAAATACATAAAAAAATAAGGAAATGTTTAAAATGAGGCAATTCTGAATCTTAAGAAAATTTTAAAATATGCGCAAGTAGTCAGTTTACTACATAGCTCAGCTATGAAAACATTATGTTTCCATAGTAACGTGTATTGGCCTAACCAAAATAATAATGTAACTATATAGGTAGTTTGTGGAGAGATTAGGGCAAGAGCATATAAAGAGCTAAATCTTTATCTCCATTGTAGTTAATAATTTTAATAAATAAAACTTAAAACAATAAGTCAAGAAATTACAACAAAATATGTAATCTGGAGATAAATATTTAAAGAATAAATCAAAAGAGTTGAAGATGTTTGTCTTTGGGTAGTTGAATGTGGGGGAGGGGAAGAGAGCTAAATGATGTAGGAGATGCCGTTTTTCATAATAAACTTTGTAGAAGTATGTAACTGTAAACTATGTACACCCATAGCATTGATTAAAAAGAGTTTTATAAAAAGAATAGTCTGATAACCATAAATCATTGTAATATTCAATTAAGCAAGTAGCAACTGATCTTACACTTCGACATGCTATTAATAGATAATAAAGAGAAAAAAATAAAAAGGGAAAGTATGAAGAAGGAAACAAAACAATGTCTTGAACATTTGTTGTTTGGCACCAGCTGGCAGCCCCTTCTCTTATGTCAATATGCCCCTCCCAACGCATTTCATGTGCTTCAGGGAAACTGACAATTCCAGCTCCAAGGGTGGGTCCTGACCTGCTTCAGTAACTCATCACACTCTATGGCCCAGGCAGGGACTGGTTCAGAGATGGATTCATGACTCATTTGGGGTGAATCTAAAAGGAGGAGATACTGGAGAATTTTCCAAAAGTTCTCAAGCTCTTCCAAGGGAGCTACTCAAAATCTCATTCTCTCTTCCTCTGAGTATTACAGTCTAAGGACACAGCGTTGGAAGTTGCTGCATCCATTTCTGCTGCCATGAAGGTCAGCCGGCATGACAGGAGGTTGGTCTTGAGAGAGGCACAGAGAAATGGGCTCAGACCTGACCATGTCCTACACTTAGGGTAGCAAGTGGCCTGAAGCCATGTACACACACAGCTCCCCTGCATTTGTGTGGACTAATGCATTTCTCTTTTTTAATTAAACCAATTTGGGCTGATTTTTTATTACTTACAAGGGATAAAAAGTCCTGCTAATGTTAAGAGTTTTAAAGTTAGGAAGGAGGGAAAAGTTGGCAAAGATTTTTATTAAAGTCCTTATGTATCACTTTTCCATGGGGAACTCAAAATATATTATTAATTTTGGCAAAAAACAGTCTGCTTTATTCTAATATTTTAAAAATTAAGGAGGCTAAAAAAGAAAAAAAAGAAAGTTTAATGGATTAGAAAAGGCTTCTGGCAATCAATGATGGTAAGCTCAGAGGGCCCCTTTGGGATCTTCTCAGTGTATCTTTCTAGGTATAAAGATAGTCAAACTGGGCAAGAGAGATGCTGTATTTGTATCTGCTATTTGTATATAACTATATGGATGTCTTCATCTTCATCTGTCAACTTTCAAGATCACTTTTTAAAATCACTGCTAAGTTTACATTACTGAATTTTTGTTTCTCTTTTTATCCTCCCACTGGAAAGCAGCCACCCCCCATGGATGAGATTGATGCCCTAGAAGGGCTAAAGAGGTGGAGGAGAAAGGATTGTAGAATGACTTGCTTAGGGCGAGGATGCCAATCACCACCCAATACCCCATTTAGAGAAAAAAAAAACAGGAAGAGCACAATGTTTGTACAAAAAAAAAATTGCAAACAGAAACTTCTCTAACCTGCTCTTGCAGCTGCCATTTTCTTGTTTCTCATTTTGTTCTCCAAAGCTTGCTACATAGTTAAAAAAAAAAATACAAGAGAGGAGAAGAAATGAGACTTCCTGGTATTTTCTATTACTTATCATTAATAAAGACAATATTTCTATGAAATAAATTGTATCCTACCATTTTCATCTTCTTTTTTAGATTCAGATTTGCCACCTTCTGGCCCTTGGCAGTAGCATTGAGACAATTGATGGTCAAACTGATTTAAAAAAAATAAAATAAATTTATGGTATTTTTCAGTTTTTCAAGTTCCTTCTTAAATTTACATTAAATTTACATTACTAAACCATGGAGTGTTAGCCTAGGAATGGATGTTAAGGTATTTTCTACTCTAAATCTCTTATTTTATAGATAAAAACTGAGGCCCAGAGAGGGAAGAGGCATCCTCAGCGTGACACACGGATGAAGCTGGCAAGTTGGACCCCAAGACTCCTAATCCACAGCCTGCTGCTCTGTCCACTGTCCACACTGCCTAATATTAGCTTCTGCTTCTTCTTGGAAATATACTAACATCGATTTAAATTATGATAGAAAGTAACATTTTAAATTGATAGCATGGCATCCACAAGAATTGAAAAATCTACTGACGCTTAGGGAATATGTCGAATAAAAAGGAAAATGACTTTGTGCCTTAAATCCCATCCTTTGGCCTTTATGACTAAGAATATAATCCTCACAGGCATAATTCATTAACATGGATTTTTTTTTCCATTGGATTTATTGTTTACATTTCTCCTCCCTCAAAAAGAAAACACTTTGTTAAGGAATATTCTTGGATTTTAAATGACATTTACATTCTAGAAAGAGCAAATTCCAGCCAGACAATTCTGCAAACACAAATATGCGTATCTTCACTTAAGGCAAAATGAACAAACAAACAAAGAAAAAAACACAGTAAAAATAAAAAACGTAACTGATTTTACAGTTGGTTGCAAATAACTGGATATTGAACACATTTCCTCTACTCCACAACATGCCAGATAATATCCCTTATGAGCCATCTGGTGCTAGCAACATGATTATTGATAGCGTTTATCGTGGTTTGTTTATTTCTTATCTGAGTGACAGGAGTTTGAGGGAAAATCTACACACAAAAGCATCCAGGGCACTGTCTGGCATGCAGTAAGTGCTCAATACGTTTGTACGCATGAGTGTGGGTGTAAGTGCATGTATTATAAAGATTTTCTTACAACAGTTCCTGGATTTGGAATATGAACTGAAAAATCTTACAAGTCATTTCTGGTTCTGGAAATCTCTATTCATCACGTTTTTCTCCCTTAAATACACCATAAATAACTATTTGTCAAAAATCATTTTCTAGTCTCGAAAGGTATGGAACTGCCTGTGGGAAACTAACATGAACTCTCCTCAGATACTAAAAAAATGGTCCAAGCTGAATTAGTATGATACATTGGGAAAATTCAAAATGCTTATAATATTCTCTAATTAAAGGTAATAAAAAAGGCAAGCCAATTGCCTGGGCCCATAAAGTAGAATATGAGAGCTCAGGTTTTTAAAAATCACATCAATAATAAATTGAAATTTTCAACCAGAACCTCAGAGCTAACACCGGCCTTTCAGGACACCTGTTTGACCCACGCTGGCTGCCAGCTTTGCTCCCTGCCGTCCCGATCAAGGGCCGGCAAACTGGGGTCCCCAGGCCACATCTGGGTCCCAGACTGTGTGGTACGGCCCATAACTAAGAAAGGTTTTTACATCTCTAAATGGTTATATTAATACTTACATAAGAGTCTCAATTCTTCCTCTTGGCCTAAAATGTCGCTATCTGGCCCTCTGAGAAAAGTATGCTGACCCTGGGTCTAGACCATCCCCGACAAGTGGCTTCCAACCCTCCAGACATTCCCACTGACCCTGAACTGATCCTGTCTGGTGCGGCAAGTGAGTGGAGGGAATAGGAATTGGGATAGAACACATGAGTTTGAATTCCCTTACTAGTTACTTGATTTGGGGCAGATCTTCAATGTGCTATTGAAGGATTTATGAAGCCAGCTGCTCAAGGTTGTTGTAGGAATTGAAGGAGTCAATGTATAGATTAGTGCCTGCCACAAAAGCAGTGATAGTTCCTTTTCCACACTCTTGTGACAGTTTACTAAATCTCTAGATAGTGGCATTGTGACCATGTTGCTTCTTTGCTTAAAAACAAATTTGTCTCTCAATAAATTGAGAGTATTATAACTAAATCTGACATTCATATTACGTGTGTGTTTTTTAAACAAGATCTCATTTATATCACTAAAGGGCCTTGACTCTCAAAGGCCACAAGATGCTGATTAACCTGTTTTCAGAAGCCGAGGTATCATGAAAATATGGAGAAAGAAAATCACTTCAGAGGCCGAGCGTAGTGGCTCATACCTGTAATCCTAGCACTCTGAGAGGCTGTGACAGGCGGATCATTTGAGCTCAGGAATTCAAGACCAGCCTGAGCAAGAGTAAGACCCCAACTCTACTAAAAATAGAAATAAATTAATTGGCCAACTAAAAATATATAGAAAAAATTAGCCTGGCATGGTGGTGCATGCCTGTAGTCCCCACTACTTGGGAGGCTGAGGCAGTAGGATTTCTTGAGCCCAAGAGTTTGAGGTTGCTGTGAGCTAGGCTGATGCCACGGCACTATAGACTGGGCAACAGAGTGAGATTCTGTCTCAAAAAAAAAAAAAAAAAAAAAAAAAGGAAAAGGAAAAGAAAAGAAAATCAAAGGCCATCTGGTGCAACACACTGCATTTGGCAGGTCATTTTCTAGCACATCTGTGCCAGAGATTTACTGTGGGATTCTTACTACCACCCTTGATCAATGGGCTGTAATATACAATAGTAATCTGATTCACTGTCTAATTATCCCTACAGGTCATTAGCTCACCCTCTAGAAGACATCGTGGTGTGAAAGAGTGAGCCTCAGATTTACCGTCAGAAGATCTACTTTAAATCTGACTCTTACCATTTTCCTATCTCCCTCAGCCCGGGAAAATCACTTCCCTCCTGTAAGTCAGTTTCTTAACTTATAAAATGAGGAGGCTGACCCTGGTCCTTACTACCTCACACAGCTTGTGACTGTGACAGTGACTGTGATGGCAGCAATAAGGGGGTCAGAATCCCAACTCCTTATACTGCAAACCACTGGGAGTTTCCTACCTGAGATTTTCTCGTTTGACCCTTATTTAGAATAATCCAACCCTCTGCATCAGCTCTGTTCCTGAAGCATCCCTGGGGCTAGTTTGCTACTTGTCCTCCTTGACTGAGAACCCTGCCAGTTCCAGACTTTATGTTCAGGAGGTGCTCGGGGTTTAAAAAAAAAAAAAAAGGTCAGGGCACTGTTTTTGGCTCTTCCACAGCAAGAACGTATTTTTGCTTAGAATATGGGTTTATCCATGGTGGCCAAGAGTCAGAGGCCAATGTAAGTTATATGGGAACAAAAGTCTCCTGCCAAGTTTCCCTTTGGAAATCACTTCTGACTTCGAAGGAACTATAGGAACTTCCCAAGACCCTCCTGTCCTCTGATTCTATTACCACGGACACACAGTTTTCGACAGCCCTCTAAGAATAAGGACAAGGCTATTTTTAGACCTTTTAAAACCTTGGTCCTAAAATATAGCCTACAGGGCCCCCAAGGTGAATAATAACTTAGAGGCTCATTATTTCTGTATATTCACAGCCGTCTGTTTTATGGAACCAGAAGTGGGGGCCGTGTTTGGGGGGAAGCTCACTGTGCTGATTAGATTTAGTATTTAGCATTTATGGGTCCCTTGCTTTAGTTGTTTACAGATAATTATTTTGGTTACTTGGTAACAAATCTTATAATCCTGGGAAGCAAAGACAGATGCAGATGGCTGTGAGTTACATCCAATAGGATCAGAATATGGTTCATGAATTTTAGCCTCTCACCACCATGTAATCAGCGTTGAATTTGGTTAGGTTACAGCACAACCCTCCAGTGAGAGAGCTGGAAAATATGAAACTTAAAAGAAGCCAAGAAAAACATTACAAAGACCCTTTCTATGAGTAGAGAAAGCATATACGCCATCACCAAAACGACAGCAATGACCAGTCCAGGGTTAGAAAGCTGTCTCAAGATCTTTGCCATCCAGCTTGGGAAATCATGCTCCAGGGTATCTCCAATGACTTCAAACATTCTATTTTTGCCACTGGAAAAAAATGTGTTTGTTGGGGAGAGTTTATTAAGAACATATGGAAAAACCATGGTTACAGCAAGAAAATTAGAAATCTTCCTTAAATACTGTACAGGTACTATTTCAGTTATTTCAGTTTAGGAATCTGATGTTTAGCTGCAACTCCTGATACTTTGACCTCATATCGTCAACATATGGATTAGATATGAGGAATGGAACTACATGGACATATAGTCAAAGCAGTTAGGAAATTAATCACAGCTTTAGGAGAAGATTTTAAACAATTGTATTTCTAATATTTTGATTGAAATATAGTTTGTAAGTAGCTCATATATCTGCCTCCGTTCTTACAGGAGAATGCTGTCTTTGGGCTGAGTAAACAGTGCACTCAGTTTCTAATTAGCCTTGGAAATGAGCACAAGAAATGACCTACCAGAATAAAATCCACAAATAATCTAATATCTCTTTCCACGCAATAGCTTCCACCTCATTTTCCACCAGAACTCCTTTATCAGAGATGTTAATAGGTAACCACACAACTGATGAGCTAATTCTCTCAGTGTTTCTTCTCCTGGACAGGCTGTAATGAACACCAGCTTAGCTCCCCTGCTAAGACTCATTAATATAAGAAGTGGTGTTCATATAAACTAGAAAAATGAGAGCAAGATGTCTTAACTTGGTATAGAATATCCAGAATTATATCATAATATTCATATGCCAAGTTATTTTTCTGTATATGCATGTTGATTCTACTATGAAAAGATGTAATTTTCTGAGAAGATTTTGGATTGGGTTTCACCAAAGTGTGTGTATCATCAGAATAAAGATTGCTGTAGTATTTAATATAATGTTCAGTTTTTCCTTTGTTTTTTAATATTTAAACATTTTCAACTGCTAAATAAAGATGACCCACAAGTCCCAGATCAGATGTCTTTTTTCTCCTGATCTAACTTATACTATCTTTCCACAAAGAATGATTCCAAATATTTTTTCAGGAGTCTTTGGACTACAGAGACATAAATTTTGCTTCACAAATTAATCTACACACAACTTTGCAAGACCTGTTATACATAAGGGGGAATGAAGCTTAGAGACTTAAATATAAGATTATATCAATTTATTCCAGTAACATTCCTTTATCATTAATTCATTGTAATCATCCGAACACCTCCACACCAGCCATATGGAACACAGGGGAAGAAGGTGGGTAAAAAGACCAGGAAAGATAATCCATCCTTCCTTCTCCAGCATCTCAGATTATGGATGAAAATGTGGTCAGAGTCAGGGGGGGCTTGTATTTTACAAAAGAATCCTAACCCACAAAAGTCTTGTCAGCATCCAGTGTGAAGCAATGCAAAGCTGCTAGAGTCCTGGGAGATTCTTGGGGACCTTTTCCAGATTAGGCCTCTTACCAACAAAAGGAGTTCAGATCTCCAAATTATACACAAATTATACTGTTGCAGCAAGTGTACAGCTAGTGTTATAGCTCTTGACCGGGGAAAGAACCGAACGGCACACGAAGAGTCAAAGAACAGTCTTTATTCCTCCATAGCAGGCTCAACCCAGCAAGTGTTACAGCTCCCTTCGTGTCTTCCGGTCTTCTGACCCCACTTCCTTGTTCTCCTCCTGCTTTTATACCCTTGGTAGGGCTCAAAAAGCATCCAATCAACTACAAGCTTTAACACCAATCAACAACAGTGGGATTCAAAAATTACCCAATCAGGATCATGCAAGCAGCAGCTGCCAGAAACAGGCAGCAGCAGGCGGGCGTGGCAGCATTCCAATACACGGCCCCGGAAGCACGTGGGGCCCCAGCCCACAGCTCTCAGCGCCCAACGTTTTCCGCATCAATAGAAGCAACTACAAATCCCTGGCAATCCCTTCTCCTGCCATGTTAGCCAAAGTTGCATTTCAAGTCCTTTCCAGGTACCCGCGACTATACATTCAAGTGTTACGCTGCTGCACTTCATCATAGATCTGCTGTAGGCCAAGTTGCATCTACTCTAGATTAGGAGAGTTTATGAGATGTCTTCCCTGCTGGGCTGTAAGCTCCACAGGACTAGAATCAATGTTTGGGACATGGATTTACCCCTACATCTCCTCTAGTGCTTGGTGCACAATGAATCATTATTCATTAATTATGAATCATTAAAATTATCAACCAGCATGTTGCTTTGTTCTGGACTCAGAAACTTGAAAATACTCTGTCCCCAGTTTCTAGAAGTCAGCTAAACTATTAAGTAAAGCAGATACATCAGCTGGGTGTGGTGGCTCAATCCTGTAATCCTAGCACTTTGGGAGGTTGAGGCGGGAGGACTCCTTGAGGTCAGGAGTTTGAGACCAGCCTGAGCAAGAGCGAGAATCCATTTCTACAAAAAATATTAATATGAAAATTATCTGGGTGTGGTGGCACTTGCCCGTAGTCAGAGCTACTCAGGAGACTGAGGTAGGAGTATGACTAGAGCCCAGAGTTTGAGGTTGCAGTGAGCTATGATGACACTACTGTACTTCTAGCCCAGGCAACAGAGGAGTCCCTGTCTCAAAACAAACAAACAACAACAAAAAACCAACCAACCAAACAAACAAAAAACTCAGGCACATAAAATATAATTGCAAAAGTAGTGTCATAATATAATGTTAACTTTTTTTTTATTTCAGGGTATTATGAGGATACAAACATTTCGGTTACAATTTATATCATTTCCTCTCCCTATACTTTTAAAGCTTTATAAAAACCTGTACCTAGGCCAGGTGCAGTGGCTCACGCCTGCAATCCTAGCACTCTGGGAGGCCGAGGTGGGAGGATCGTTGGAGCTCAGGAGTTCAAGACCAGCCTGAGCAAGAGCGAGACCCCGGCTCTACTAAATATTGTAAAGAAATTAGCTGGACAACATAAAATACATAGAAAAAATTGGCTGGGCATGATGGCGTGTGCCTGTAGTCCCAGCTACTTGGGAGGCTGAGGCAGTAGGATCACCTGAGCCCAGGAGTTTGAGGTTGCTGTGAGCTAGGCTGACGCCACGGCACTCTAGCCTGGGCATCAGAGTGAGACTCTGTCTCAGAAAAGAAAAAACAACAACAACAACAACAACAAAACAAACAAACAAAAAACCTGCACCTAGTGTAGGGTCTCAGTTATAAAAAATATGTATAAAGGGAAAACCAGAATATGAAATGCCAAAATGTTGACAGTTGTTATTTCAGGTCTTTGCAGTTATGGGCAATGTTTGTTTTGATGTAAAAATATTTCTACAATTTCCAGGTTTCTAGGATAAACACATGTAACCTTTGCAGTGAGATAAAAAATACATGTGCCATAGGAAGAACTCTGTCATAGAGCATTCTGCAGAAAAGTACATCTCCAACTTGGATCGAAGAGCCTTATTGACTCCTGATTGCTCACTTGAATGATACTTGGGGAGAATATTTATGAGGGCCATCTTTAATTTTTTTTTTTTTTTTTTTACCAGCATGTAGCATTTTGGATAAAAAATTGTGTGATCCTCTTTACAGTAACTCATTATTTAATAACGATTCCATTTCCTGGGTAAAGTGTGGGGCGTTCTCCTTTGTGTTTCCTTATAAGGTGGTGGTCCACAAGAGAAGCAGCAATAGCTGGCTACGTCCGGACGTGATGGCACAGCCTCAGGAAAACTCTCACGTTTGGACCAGTGTCATCTGTAGGGGACTGACATATATTTTCCTAGTTTAAGAATTAAAGTTAGTGAGTAATGTACATGTTCTGCTCAGAGTGTTTGAAAGTAATGTGTTCCGGACAGGCTCCCTGTGATAAACAAAGGTGTTTCCTGGAGGCATAACAAAGGACCTGAGCTGGGAGTACCAAGAGTGGCTCTGCCCCACGGCATTGGGGGTCTGGTGGCCACACGATAACATATTGTTCCTGTGATTGCTGTGTACACCTCATAAGATGGCTGGTTAGTCAATGACGAGTAAGACCCCTCAAGGGAGGGGCGACCTAAGCCAGGCACAGCTGCCGGGGTTCAGCCGAAGATCTTAGGGGGTCACCCTAAGAGAAGCTGGGATGAGAAATGCCCCCGGTGGCTCACCTTGCCCATCCTTGCTAATCTCGGTCCTTTGTCTATGCCTAGTGCCTAGAGCAACCACCTGGAAACCTTGAGCCAGGGGATATCTGCTTCCCTAAGGCTATGTATTCTGGAATTTATGGCCATTGCTGCAATGCCCGGGCGGTTACATACAAAGAACTAACTTTAATCTTTTAGAGTATAAAAATAAAATGGACCCAGTGTATTATTACTCGAGTCAACCGTCTGTATGTCTGTATGTGTGTCCGTGTTTTTCTTTGTGTTCTGTGTTTGTGTTTTGTGTTCTGTGTTTATCCTCTGTCTTGTAAACGGGCCAGGACAGTCATCAAACCTTGTTCTTAGCTATCCCTCAAGGTGGAAACAGCTGGGATTCATCATCCTTATTCACCCAGAAGCAGCATAAATTGTTTTCTCTTTTGTGACTCCAAAATGAAAAAATTCTAATAGATGGAACTTGCCTAAGAATCTCCATGCCACATAATGAGCCCGAATACCCAAAGGATCTCATTTCTACTGACCAAAAATACCACTGTTTTACAAAAAATGAGCTTCTGCAATAAGCAGCCATTCTCACCTCCACCCTGATGAAACACCATGCCTTAGTCAAATTTCAAAGGCAAGAGACCTGAAGGGGCCACAATCAAAGGACAGCGGGAGGGACACAATCATGTACAAGACAGGCATGGTGGACAGGAAGAGGATGAGCAGCAGCATGCCCAGGTAGAAATTGTTTGATCTGGAAGCTTCAAAGACCCTGGCCTCGGGCACATTGCAACACATGACGGCCCAGCACTGGAAGTACATGGATGTGTGGAGTCGAAGGATATTGATGCCGGGGAGGCTGGGAGCAAAGAAGGAGCCCATCCTAGAAAGAAAGCAAAGCTCTGCTCAATTCTGAGTCTTTACTCCATAACAAAGTCACACCACACCTGTTTATTTCACACCACGCTTCTTTTCGGAAGGCAGAAAATAGGTTACTGTTTTCAGTCATACAAACCCTTTTTATAAGTAAACCTGACTGATCTATTTCCATCTTCTACATACATTTTACCATTTGCCTCATTATTGTAGGTATTGCAAACATAATTCCTTCTTACAAAGGATGCTGTTAACCAACTGTATCTACTGTCATTAGTAAATTTAAACTATAACAGAGTAAACAATATATTCCAATTGTTTTACTTCCTTCTTCTAATTCTAAAATGAACTTAATTTTCCCTGATATTCATATAATTCATTAACATACCATTAATATGACTTTTTAAAAATAATTGACCCTAAAATCACTGATTCTATTCAAATAAATTACACATTTAGATTAATTAATTTTGTCATGAATAATTAATTTTTGCTTAATTAAAGATAAAAATATTAAAATAAATTTTCTTTTTTTGATGTTGAGCATTTTGTCTTTAAGGCTTTTGTGTTTTAAAGCTGATTGCAAAGCTGCAGTTATGCTCAATAATATATTTAATAATATGTTTTGTTGATAATTTAGAGCTACCTTATGTGTTTTTGAGGTGAAAATTCCACACATCAACTTAAATTTATCTGCTTACTTTCTTACTTTAACTTGTCTCAGAAATTCTCTGCTTTGTGCATCTGACATTTTAAAAGTATCTTAAAATACCACTTTTAAGTGGGAACCACTTAGGTGAGGTCACTTTTACTTGATGGCTGAAGTGATTATTTCAACAAAGTTTCAATTTTCTGGGATGAGAAAATTTGTTAGCACCATAAAGCAATATGAATAGCAATTTATGAGTCCAAAACCGAAAGGAAGATACATGTGCATTTATTTTATCAATATATATGGAGCCTTATCTTTTAAGATGTCTCAACTATAAATAAGCCCTCTACATTTCTAGTTAGGGTTAGAATTTTGTACTCCCTGGGTACGTAGAGTAGTTGTTTAACCAATCCAATGTAAATTTGGTACATTACAGAGACATTTTTGATTTAGAAGAAGAAACCAATTTCTGTAATAATTGAACTTATACCAACCTAAAGTTAATTCATTCATTTGAAAAGTGGAATCTGGCCACAGTTTGGGTCGTCTTGGTGTTAGGATTCCAGACAACAGAACTGAATGATATTTTATAATAGTGAATTGATCAAAGACTTTGTGTGAAGAAAACTATTTTTTCTCATTGAAGGATAGATTTTAAAGTAACACAGTATACCTTTGTTACAGGACAGCAAGAGAGAAGATGGAACTTCCAACAAGTGAGCAGCAGATGTCTCAGACTTGCAGAACATTAGATCATATCCCAAAATGACAATACTTATGACATTATACATTTGTGGATGATTATGCTTGCCTCCTTCTACACGTTGGATAGCCATAACTTGTTTTGGCCAATAAAATACGAATAGAAATGAGGTGTCTCACTGCTGAGTAGCAACTTTAAAACCCCTGTATGGTTTTTCATTCTCTTCTCTCTCTGCTACCGTGACTAGCAATGTTTCATATGGCTCTTATTCCATCAATCTGGGTTTCTCAGGCAAGAGTAAATTCTAAGAGCAGAGCTCTCCCCCAGTCCACATTGGACACGTTCTTTTTGTAAGCCACTAAGATTTTGGGGCTGAGTTTCATTTCTACATAACCTAATAGATTCTAAAATGTAATTATGCACATAATTCAAAACCTAGACCACATACATTTGTACCTATCTGTGTATGCACAATGTGTACATCGATGTGTACACACATATGATTTGTGCATGCATCTACAGATAAATAAATTTCAAAATAAATATAACAAAGCTATTTTGAACACATGTCTCAAGAGCCGTAACCTAGAAAAACAGGTACTGTCAGAATGTAATCTGAACTTAATGCTGGTCTTAGCTTCATTCATGAATCACTGATCAGTTTGGCTCACTCAGACCTTTATCCAGACCTGATCTCGTCATCTGTCAGTTAAAAATCATTGCAATACTTCAGCCTTATCAAATGCTTTTCTTCCAAGGAGATCAAAGCAAATGAAAGCTTCTTTTATTTAACTCTCTTTATTACTCTGGTTACACATGCATGTCAGATAAATTACTTACATCTGATTAACTGAGAAAATGAGGGAAAAATGTGACAAGACTGGCCAGAAGGTACCCAATGAGGCAGTGTTGAAGCAATGTCCAAAACTTATCTTCTCACTCACTGTGTGTTCCCTGCTGTCTCTTTACATTCTGCTATAGTACAGATATCATGCGCTTGCATCATTTTAAAATATTATTACAGAAACCTATGATGATATCTTTTTCAAAATAAAGCATATAAATGAAGGTTTTCTGATCATTCAGCCAAATCATCACAAAATGGATTTTACATATAAATGTTGACTTTAATAACATTTGAATATTTAGTGGAGTTTCTCATATATAAATACCACACAAAAATATGAGACAATATATTACAATTGGTTATCCATTTGGATGGTCTGTCAATCATATGCCTCTTATTTATAAATAATTTTGAGGCCCTTTTATCAGATCTCAAGAAATCTCCTCTATTTTCCATTTATATAAATTGAACAAGGATCACCTTAGACATATAACTGTAAACAAGATGCTGGATTTGAGTGAACATGCCCTTATCCCCCACCCTGCGTTCAAAGCTATTTCTTCCTGGATAGTCTTTACTTGTTTTATTGATAAATGGTAAGGATGGTGTCAATGCAAATTAAAGTGAAACTAAGGACATTCTGCACTGAACTGTTATGAACACCTGAAGAGTTTAAAAGAGGTATCACATTAGAGCAGTTAAAATCTCTCCTGGGGGCAACCATTCTACTCCCTGCGAGTCCATGAACTCTTTAGAAACTCTGAGCATTATCATGCTCAGACAAGCCTTGGGAAATATTAATTTACATTACATGGTCTAGTAACCTGCTCCTAGCCAGTAATTTCCTCACTTTAGTTCATCTGCATAAATTTGTTCTGATAATACTTTGGTCATAAATTTATGACTTGAAAAATATACAAGATCACTTTTAACCCAACTTCTTCAGATGGAACCAGTATACAATTCACTATATTGAACATAATATTTTTGTCCAGAAGTGTGCTTCAAATTGTCCTTATTTATCCTCCTTCAGGTACATAAACTTAAGAACCTCATTTCAATTTAAAGACTCAATTCTTCATATGTAAAATACAAGCATTATTGTTGATTACATCAAAACTCCACCCCACTTTAGCATTCTATGGATCTCTGAATCTGATGCTGGAGCCTGCAGAGCTTAGCTTTTATAGAGGTGGTTGTAATAACAATGAATAGGCTTTTTAAAAGCCACCTTCTCTGTGACTGAGCAATTCCACTTCAGAGAAATTTATCCTAAGGAAATAATTTGTGCATACCACTATGATTTATCAATGAAGATATGTATTTACATGGATGCAATTAAATGTCATCACAATATTTATTATCATAAAAAATTAGACACAATTGGACAAGAAATTAAAAACCAATTAATTATAATATACACATATGTGAAATATTATAGAATCATTAAAAAGCATGATATAAAACAACAGTTAATAGCATTGGGAAATGCTCATTGTTAGGTAAAAAAAGAATATAACCAGTCTATATCTATCTATCTATCTATCTACACACATACATACACATGTAAATATATACATGTATATATATTTATAAAAATCTATAATACTATACATAAATATGTAGTACTTGTTTATCTACGTATAAATAATGCTAGTACTATTTGATGTAAATAATCCACATAATCTCATTGATGATGGAGATTACCTGTGATTTTTATTTTCATATTTAGCTTTATTATTTTTTCCAAATTTTTTACATTGAGCTGGCATTATTTTTGTATTCTGGAAAAAAATATGCTTTTTTGTGTGTATGTATATGGCAGAAAGTCCACGTTTTTCTCTTTCATGTCTGAAAGAATTCTCAAGTTTCTTCTCTGCCCATCTCAGGTTCTCCTTCCCTTCGTGACAGCTACTTTCTACAGCCATATTGTCAAGTCCAGCAAGTCCAGGAGAATAGCAGAGACACATTCCCATCAGCCCTTTATGCTCCCAAACAGCTTCGTTTTAATTTTCTGCGTCTACACCTGCATCACCCATATTTTCTAGCTTTGGGGCCTTGTTTACACTTGTCACTCCACTAGGAACTACTTCTTCTATCTCTTGAAATCCTGATCATCTTTCAGGACTCTACTCAAATGCCTCCTCCTCCATAATGTCTGCATTTCTACTGAAGCATAGCTTTCTCTCCCCCTATTTTTGTCTCCCCCACCCAAAGTCCCATAGCAATTGGTTCCCCATATGGCATTTACCTTTTACACCCTTTATTGATACCGGGAGCTTCCAAGACAAAAAAGTGGTGAAGAGTGTGAATAACTGGAACGTGAATATTCTTCTTTTTTTTTTATTTCAGAATACTATGGAGGTACAATCATTAAGGTTACATACATTGCCCTTGTCTCCCATCCCCCCTCGAGGCAGAGCTTCAAGCATGTCCATCCCCCAGATGGTGTGCGTCACACTCACTATGTATGTATATACCCATCCCCTTCTCCCCCCTCCCACCTGCCCCACACCTGACAAATGTTTGTTTTTCTTTTTTTTCTTAACATTTTGGTTACATTTTATATCTTTGCCTCTCCCTAGCAAGGGTTAGAGGTATGCCCTTCCCCTCCACAATGCTCACCACATCCCACAGATGTGGGACTACCTCTCCCATCCCTGAATCCCTGATGAACACCACCACCCTTTGAGCACCATAGTGTTAGTCAGTACCAATTTGATGGCAAGTATATATGCAGCCCATTATTCTGATCTTGTGTCAAAGACATCTGCACCTGAATGTTTATGGCAGCACAATTCACTATAGCAAGGACGTGGAAACAACCCAAGTGTCCGTCAATTCATGAGTGGATAATTAAAATTTGGTATATGTTTACAATGGAATATTACTTAATTCTAAGAAACAACAATGAGCTCGCACCACTTATATTATCCTGGATTGAGCTTAAGCCCATTATCCAAAGTGAGGTGACACAAGGAACGTGAATATTTTGACTACAGAGGGCAGTGGTTTCTCAACTCTAGCCAATTTCTCCCTACTGGGAATATGGGTCTAATGTTGCCAGGCTTTCCAATATGTCAAGGAAAGCAAGAAATTCACACATTTTATGTAAAATCTCCCTGTATTTAAATATTAGCTCATAAAAAAAACAAAAACAAGCAACAACATTGTTTAGAACAAACCAAAAAATACCTGTTGGCTGAGTCTAGCCTACAGGCCTAGTTTCCCTGTAGGTGTACAACTTCTACATCTCTGTTTCCTTATCACCTAGCACAGAGACCCATTCATAATAGTTTGCACCTGGTAGGCACTCACCTATGTCAGCTATGCATTTGATGGGTCAATAATAATAGGATCCACATTAAAGATCCTTCATCCAACATTAATGTTTTAAAACTTATTTTGATTCTGAGCTTTCTTTCAAAGAGCCTTCCAAAGGTAACATGGGGGGAAATACTTTTTCTATGACCTAAAACAGGAACTTAACTTTTTCCTGTACTTTGTGCTAACCCAAGAGCACAAAGTACTAAATAATAAATTACAGTCATTTAATTAGAGCTTTTATGCATCCAGATCATGTTATATTGATTTCATATTTGCAGTCAAATTTTCTACCACTTAAGAGGAATGCAGCAAGGCACAAAAGGCAAACGAAAGCCAAGCGATGGTCTAAGAAAGAAATGGCCATTTTTATGTGTGTCTCAGAGGAGCTGAATCAGGCAGGGGAAATAGAAATGAAACCGAGCCAGCTGAATACCTCATAGCAGGGAATGGAGGCAACACAGCAGCACTGGATGCACTACCTCACTGTGCATTACCTCACTGTGCTCACCGAAGAGCATTACCTAACTGCTTCTGGCTCATCGGGGAGGCACTTGCAGTGAGGGTGACAGGGATGACCTCATACAAGGTACCATCTTGGAGTCAGAGAGCCAGACAGAGGATCTAGCCTGGAATCTTGAAAACAGTCCTGAATGCAGAACATGTCCAGAGAGTAGACGGCATGAGACAGAGGGGGAGGAGCTGCAGAGGACATTCCTTCACTGGTGAGGACAGAAACATCACTGGCTCAAGAACACTAAGGCACAACTGACTCCAAATGAGGCAAGATGGGGGATAGGTAAAGAGTAACCTTATTTAATATTCTGTTATAGAAGCATAAGCCACAGATAAGAATGTCAGATTCTAAGCACATAGAAAGCATGCAGAAATGAATTGGCTGGACAAACTCCTGGGATCACTTCACAGCCCAAAAGATGAGGTATCTACTCCTTCCAAGTGTTAGAAACATGAAAAAGTTAGCAAGAAACCTCAGGAATCTGATAAAATTAACATTTCTCCTATTTGGGCTGCTCTTTCTTCTGTTATAGCTTCCTGTTTTCAGGCAAAATAAAACAAAACAAAAGAGAATATCTTAGGTACAAAAAGTATCATGAACTCAGGAATTATTTTAGTAAACATCAGAATGTGAGGAATGATAATGTAAACTAAACCTGAGATTTCACAAATCAGGTGAACATTGTTAACAAATGATGGCAAGTGAGAGAAAGAAGAAAGAAGTTTTGCAAACTCTGATCTAATACCAGGATTGTCTTTACTCATAAAGATATTTTCTTCCAGCACAATTTTTTTAAAACTACAAAGTAATGTTTTAGAGTTATTTTAAATATTGTGCTAACTCATTTCTGTAAATAATTAGGGAGCACTGTTCTATTATTTAAAATATCTGATTCTGATGATTGATGGTCTCCTGATTCAATCAAGTAACATTACTTTATTACCAAATGTAAAGAATAAAAGTCCTTAAGGGATAATAGTGTTTTTATGGTTCATTGGATATTTTTCTAGTCATAATCAGAACCAAGCCCTATCTCAGTAAGCAGAAATGATGAGTTAATCTTTCTTCTATTATAATTATCAAGATACTTCACTCACTAGGCCATATGGAAAACTTCCTATTTTACTCTTAAAAATACAAATAACAGGCTTTTTAAGTCTGTGTCTTTACCTTGAAGTTCACTGTGATAGAATGAAATTTGTTGTCTGCTGTTTCAGGATTGCCAGTTAGGTAGTCCCAGCTGGTGAACGCCTTCCAGCTGAAGCTGAAAGTGTTGTCATCACTCCTTCCATCATCATCAATGTTTTTAGTCATCTTCTAAAAACAGTGTGTGTAAACAACCAGCAAGAACAACAACAACAACAAAAAAATAACAGAAAAGAAAAGAAAAAAGGAATGAAACAATGAAAAGAAAAGGGGAGGATAGGCTAGGGGGCAAATATTATGGTAAGGAGAGATAAATTGGAGAAACAATATCTAAAGAACATTTTTTAAGAAGCTTATTCTAATGACCAGAACATAGTTTAAGTTTTGTTTTTGTTTAATTTTTAAACTGTTAATTTTCCAGGCTTTCAAAATTAAAAGACTACTGAGCATCGATAATTTTAACAGTTCAACAGATATAAAAAAAAGCATACTTTTTATAAATTGGTTTTGTTAAACCAAGATGTTAATGTCATATAAATGGTTTTTCCCCTTTTGTGGGATAAGGATCCCCTTAAGAATCTAATGAAAACCATTAAGTCCCTCCCCAGGAAAAAATATGTATAGACTTTTTTTACATATTAACTCTGTTCCACATAATTTTAGTTGGTTCCCAGACCACCTGATGCCTATGGACAGACTAAACCAGGACAAAACACTCCTATGTGAAATTTAATTTCCACTAGAATCTCCTCCCAAAGAATGATTACATTGAATGCATTAAATTTCTGTCTACTCTACAATTCTTGACCAGAAATCTAGATTTTTACACAACCTTAATGTCCAGTGGTTACATATATTCTAATCAGTGATTTTTATTTATTAACAATTTTTTTTTGCTTGAGGAGTTGCATTCACTTATAGGTTTATTTTAGTGGTTGGAGATCTATATTCCACTTACTCCACTTCTTTCTTTTCCATGTCACTATAAATAGCAAAATTGAAATTTCATATGACATATATCATAAAAGTCCCATAGGTTTTGTTTTTTTAAATATTATAGTCATATGGAACCAAAAGAAGAAAAAGAAAAGTGACATAAAGCTGACATTTCAGGTTGACAGGCATCTCTAAGGTCATCTAAATTCTCCCATTGTTAACTCCACTCCTTATGGAGGTTTAAATATTTTAAACAGGCTAGCATGTTATGAAAAATAACCACAAATAATTATTCCTTCCTTCCTTCTACCATCTTACTCTTTGCAAATGGTGATTACAAGTATGCATTTGTTTTCCTCAAAAACTTAGCAAGAGATCAAGGTAGTTACTCTCCTTTTTACAGATGGGGAAGATGAAGCTCAAAGATATGAAATGATTTGCTGGACATTGTCCACCAGAACAGCACAGGGACAGGTCAAAGCCTCAGGTCTTCTGACTTCGCTGCAGTGCTCAAGCTAGGACATCATGAGGTGGGTTGAACCATAGAAAATGCTCTTTTGCAGGTCAAAAAGGTTTGAAATCAGACATTCAGACATTCCCTATGGTTTAACTCTGGGAGAAAATGATTTATATGAATAACATACCATGTTCCTCTTTCTCATCTGGGTGCTTTGTCAAGGACCGGAGGTGCTGCGACTGGATTATGAACTAAATTCTGGGATTCCAAAGGAATGAACCTTGGCAGAGCTGGGGAGATTGCCTCTGGTCATGTATTGTCTTAGAGGAGTTTGAGCCTGTTGGTTTTGCACTGTCATTGAACAAAGGTTAGGATCTCAAGTAAAAATGGCCACTGGACAGAGAACTTTTGAATGGAGTTTTATCAATGACAGTATTTTATAGCCAAAGATGACCTCCTAGGGAAGGTGAGAAAACTGGGTGAGTAAACATCTAATATGTGGGAAATAATGTGAAAAGTGGTGGAAAAATGAAAAGAATGAGGAAGGATACCAAAGTTCTGCTCATGGTATGTTTTTATTGAGATATAGCTCTCGTAGCTATATTTTATATAGGTATAAAATATTCCATGTACAGAGCTACTCCTTGTCTATAGAGCAAAAAATGTGCATATGAAAATTTCTCCAAAATAATACAAGAGGTGCTAGATCACCATTGTTTTTTGTGGCTGAGTAGAACTTCATGGTACACATATACCACATTTCATTAATCCACTCATGTATTGATGGGCACTTGGGTTATTTCCACATCTTTGCAATTATGAATTGTGCTGCTATAAACATTCTAGTACAGATGTCTTTTTTACAGAATGTTTTTTGTTCTTTTGGGTAGATGTCCAGTAATGGGATTGCTTGATCAAATAGTAGGAATTAGAGTATGGGGAAGAAATTCAGTGGAGAACTGATAATATTGCAGTTCACTTTTTTCCCCCCTGTCTGAAATATATTTATAATACCCTACTTAAAGGCATTGTAGAAAACCTAGCACAGTTATTGGAGCTATGAAAAATCTACCCTTTAGCTGATTTTTTGAACTAGTTTGGGAGAAGAGTGAAAACATTTCATGTAAGGTCCTCATTCTTTTATTTAACTGTGCACACGTGAATCAGCCTTTTGCCTCACCATTGGAGGCCCTCTGCCTAAGGGGCAAAGAGGGAAAAATGCACGGTCCCCCTGAGTAGGGGATCTCTATAGTGGTCTGTGACACACTTTGTGTCCTCAACCTGACTCACTTGTTCCTCCAGGAAAAAAAAAAAAAAAACAACTCTCATATTTAGTTTTTAAGCTCTTTCAGGATTTGAAAAAAATCTTATTGGAAACTCCATATTCAAGATATTTGTCAACCTGTCCAAGTGTAAGCAGAGACCTCAAATATAACTTTCCATTGGATAAAGTAATACCATTCCCAAAAATCTAAGATATTTTCTATTCTTTTATATTACTTTGGTTGGAGTAAGTCAGTCATACATTTACATTACTGAGTCCTCCTACGCATCATTTCTGTATTGGTCCTTTAGTTTCCATGGTCACTGGGGAAGAATGTTTTTGCATGTTCAATTGCTCAGATTTTTTCAGTGACTCTGCAGAGGCTGTGTACCCCAGTGGGCTCTCAAGCCATAGTGCATAGGTTCAAATCCCAGCTCCACCATATATGTAATTACACAGCCACCAACAAATTGATCAACTGCTCTGTTCTCCTGTTTTCCATCTCTCATAGAGATGTAACACATTTGAGTTAGGACTAAATGAATAAATACATGCAAATCACTTAGAACATGTCTGGCATGTGAAAAGTATATAACAAACACTAATCATTTTATTAGAATCACAATTCATAGGCTTACTGAAGAAACAAAGCCAACATGGGAGGAATTGAGGCCACATGATAGCCCCCAAAAACGGTTGTTACAATTTAGATTTCAAATAATAATTAACATTTACTGAGCATCTCCCATGCATCAGTTTAAATTACATAAATTTTAACCTTTAAACATTACAAAATAGGTATTTATTTCACCACTTTCAAATAATGAAATAAAACTCAGATATACTAAATGAACTGCCCAAGGTCATTTGACCAGAGGAGCTATTTGAACCTAAATTTTTCTAGTTCAAAAGATATTACAGGCATGGTGGCTCATGCCTGTAATCCCAGCACTTTGGGAAGCCGAGGTGTAAGGATCACTTGAGGCCAAGAGTTTGAGACCAGCCTAGGCAAGAGCGAGATAGCATCTTTACAAAAAAAAAAGAAAAAGGTATCTTCTACCTTTCTATATTGTTCTTCTCCTTACACAGGTCAATTTTTTCCTCCCATCAATCTTCTACTCTGGGTTGAATAGGTATAGTTATTCCTATGGATAGATAAAAAAAATTTAAGGCTCAGCAGAGTCTGATTTGACTAAGTTGAAGTAGCCAGTAAATTGGAGAGCTGAGCATTGAACAACACCTCTAATTCCAGCACTTATTTTTTTTTTCATATATTTCTTCTATGCCTAGTTTGTTGAGGGTTTTTATAATATCATTAAAGAGTGCCTATGTTGCCAATGTTGTCAAATGCTTTTTCTGTATCTATTGAGATGATCATATCTCTTTGTTTTTGCTTCTGCTTATGTGGTGAATCACATTTATTAACTTACATATGTTGAACTATTCTTGCATCTCTGGGATGAAGCCCACTAGGTCATGGTGGATTATTTTTTTTTTTTTTTTGATGTGCTGTTGAATTCAGTTTTCTAGTGTTTTACTGAGGATTTTTGCATCTATATTCATAAGGGATATTGATCTGTAGTTTTCTGTTTTGGTTATGTCCTTTCCTGGCTTTGGCCTCAGGATGATACTGGCTTCATAGAATGAGTTGGGGAGGTTTCCTTCTTCTTATGTAATAATTTCTGCAGCATGGGTGCCAGCTCTTTTTGCAGGTCTGGTAGAATTCTGCTGTGAATCCATCTGGTCTGTTGCTTTTACTGTTGAGAGATTTTTTTATTACTGCTTTGATCTCACTGCTCATTACTGGTCTGTTCGGGAATTCTATTTCTTCCTGCTTGAGTGTTGGGAGGTCGTGTGTTTCCAGGAATTTGTCCATTTCCTCTAAGTTTTTAGTACATATACATAGAGATTTTTGTAGTATTCACAAATTATATTTTGTATTTCTGTAGTTCAGTGTAATATCTACTTTTTCGTTTCTGATTGAGCTATTTGTGTCCTTTCTCTTCTATTCCTGGTTAATCTAGCAAGAGGTCTATTGATTTTGTTTATCTTTTCAGAGAACTAACTTTTTGTTTCATTGATCGTTTGTATTGTTTTTGGTTTTCCAATTCATTTGTTCCGTTCTGAGCTTTGTTATTTCTTTTCTTCTGCTGTCTTTGGGTGTGTTTTGCTCTTCTCTTTCTAGTTTCTTGAGATGTGACATTACATTGTTAATTTGTGATCTTCCTGTCTTTTTGATGTAGTCATTTAAGGCTATGAATTTCCCTTTAGGACTACTTTTTCTGAATTCCATAGGTTTTGATGGCTTATGTCCCCTTTGTCATTCAGTTCAAGAATCTTTTGATTTCCAACTTAATTTTGTTATTAACCCAATAATTGTTCAGCAGCAGGTTGTTAAATTTCCATGAGTTTGTGTAAATTTCAGTGTTTCTCTTAGAATTGATTTCTAGTTTTGTTCCACTGCAGTCTGAGAAGATCCATGGTATGATTTTGGTTTTTCTGAATTTATTGAGACCTGTTTTGTGACCTAACATATTATCAATCTGGAGAATGTCTCATGCTGTTAAGAGGAATGTATATTCAGTAGTTTTGGGGTAGAATGTAACACTGGACTTAAATGGGACTATAGAACATATAGACTTAACAGACATTGAGAGAACATTCTAGCCTATCTTGTTTGTAAGCATATTTTTAAAACATGCCCTTTTGTATTCCAAGGTGTGAATCAACATTGCCAGCGAGGCAGGGAAACAGCTACTCACCCATCTTTTGCAAGCAGAGAGGTTTGCAACTTGCTGAATCAGCTCAATAGACAAAATCTGTTGTTATCTGTTCATTTTTTACAAACCAGAATAATCACTCATCCACAAAATTTTAGCTGTGCAAGACAGCAAAAATGAATGGCTCCCAGTGAGACTGTTGTGTTCAACTGTATTATCAGGGTTTGTCTTGGGAAAAGATTTATTAGAGTATGGGGAAGAATTTCAGTGGAAAACTGATAATACTGCAGTTCATTATTTCCCCCTTGCTTGAAATATATTTATAATACCCCACCTTTAAAGGCATTGCAGAAAACCTAGCACAGTTATTTGGGGCTATGAGGAATCCACCCTTTAGCTGATTTTTTAAAACTAGTTTAGGAGGAGTTGAAACATCTCAAGTAAGGTCTCCATTCTTTTATTTAATTGTGCACAGGTGAATCAGACTTTTGCCTCACCATTGGAGGCCCTCTGCCTGAGGGGTTAAGAGGGAAAAAGTGCACAGTCACCCTGAGTAGGAGCTCTCTACAGCAGCCTGTGACACATTTTGTGTCCTAAACCTGACTTGCTGATTCCTCCAGAAAAAACTCTCATGTTTAGTTTTTAAGCTTTTTAAGGACTTGAGTTTTAGCTCATAGAAATGCTTTGAGTATATTAAGTGCACAATATGTTTAACACATGCAAGAAAATTGTCAAATTATTAATTTGACAAGAAGTGAGAATTGTTCTAATTAATGAAAGAATGAGGATTTACAAAGATTATAGCAAAAAAGACATAAATAAAAATAGTCTGTCAGTTGTGGGAAGCAGTTTAGAGATGGGTTATTTGAATTTACAGGCTGTCCTGTAATGCTGTATTTTGCTTTCTTATTACTACAGCAGACACTATTCTGAATGGCTATTTCATTCCTAGGAAAACTTGCATCTTTATTAACACATATCAGGTAAACCATGATGAGTAAGTCACTAAAATTCATCTTGAGATAAAATTTGTTTGCTTGGTTTTTGTTTACTATTTATCAATCTGGAAAGATTTATATTCTTAACCGAAACTCACTTCTATTTCTCTTGCAAATAAGTTGCAAAGAAATTCAATTTTCTCTCCTTGTCTATAATGGGGTGATACCTTAGAACGAATTCAGAAAAAATACAATTCGGGGAAAAGCCATTGTCATAAATGGCTTATTAGAAAAGGCGCATGCCAAGGGCATCTCCTTTACAAGGTTATGACCAGTTGATACTTGAAATGAAGTCTGAAATCCCCCACTGAAATGTAAGTCACCAAGCAGGGATTTTCGTTGTTGTTTTTATTGTTGCTTTTGTTTGTTTTGTTTTGTTTTTTTCTTTTTCCTCTACCTCAGTACCTACCTTACTGCCTGGCACATACCTGGCCCTCAATAAATATTTGTTGAGTAAAATAAACTTAGAAACTCACCCATATCAGCTATAAAAGGAATGGCTGAGATGAAGGTACCTCATGCAATGAAAGTGAGGATAATGACAGTGGTGATGGTGATAGATTAATGATTCCAGCTAATATTTATAGACCCCTACTGTGTGCCAAGCACCAAAGCTTTAAGTACTCCCCCACCCTCCAGCCTCCACTTATGCAGTGGTGTTATCAGATCCTGATTTTACAGATGAAGAAACTTTCAGCCAAGTCAAATGTCCACTGATTGTATTGAATAAAACTAAGCAATTTTTAAAGCCACCGTCAGTGTAAATTGACTGGCATTTGTTCTCACTTAGTATAATCCTAAGTATTCTAGTATCCTAAGAACTTGTGATCCATTACCCAATGGAATATTGAGTAATGTTCAAACAAACTAAGTTAACACACGTGCTACTAAAGAAATATTTGTATGGAGGAACTTATTTAAGCTAAATAAGTGGGTAATTCAGGACTTTAAAGCAGAGGTCACAAAACTCAAGCACCTCCTGAGCAATGGAGAATATCAAAAATGAGTGAAATGCACCCAGTGAAGCATTTATAAGGGGGTCATATGTTACATCTAACTCAGCCCAGTGAACTGTTGGCAAGCAGGACATTGTCCCAATGCTGTCAGCTCTTACAATTATAAAACAGAATTTGGAATTGCAGATTTTTCACATGAAATCTGATTTTTAAAGGTTAGTAACAATGAATAATATTTAAAAGATTATGAGATCAAAGCAAAATTTATTGGGGGTCTGTGTAGAGGACATAGCTCTCTAGATCTGTGACCTTGGGTGTGGAGAGAAACAATTTTCCTCCCAGAGTGAAGGTGAAATCTCTACATAAAGAGGCCCAGTTCTTTGTGAAGGCAAGTGGGTTCCTGATGTATGGTTTAGGGTATATGAGAAAACATGCTGGCATTAGTTGTCACAAACAAGCCAAATATTATGCCTGTGACAAAAGATGGAGGTAGGAGAGAGAACTAGATGCACAGTGATTTGGGATTTGGGAAATGCAGGCAACTCCTCAATCAGAGCTGCTTTGGGGAGACCCAGCTCCTCTGTGTGATGTTGTATAAAGACCATTTTCTAAACCTATTTGTACCAGAGTGAGAGCTGTGGCTCAAACAGTCTCATCATTCTCATTTATTTTGCTTAAAGCTAAAAGAATCAAATATTTATTACTTTTTATTTATTTCACAATTTCAGAATATTCTTATGAGAATTTTCTGGAGCTCTTCAATTAAAATAGTTAAAAATGGAAATAAATTTTTAAGTCTTTTATTCACTAATGAATCAGAAACCATTTTAGTGAAAATAAAGTTTAATTATATTAGATCTTTATCATAGCTAAATTTGTAAAATATTAAAGGAAAAAGTAACATATATCCATTATCATTATATTTAATATATATGAAATAATGTCACCATAATTATATATACATATATGTCTATACATACTTTGCATATATACATACACCTACTTTTTATATATTTTATATATATAATTTATAAAGGATATTCCAGACTTAAACTATTTCATGCAAAACAAAATTATTGTAGAAAAGTTGGCAACAAGAGCAAAAATGATAAAATTATTTCTTTTTAAAATGTTATCTTTGTCTATTTGATGCAGAACTATTTGAGATAATCACAATTTATTTAGACCTGATAGATTCTAAATAAAAACAGAGAACTGAACAAAAACTGTTGAGAAAGTTTTGATATTTGGAATGGGAATCTAGATGTGTCTGGGATAAGATGTTACATGAAATGAGATATTGATTTTCATCATCACTGTTCTGCAACAGCTCAAGCTGAAAAAGTGCCCCAGAGCTGAGCTTGACTTGACACCTACATACA
The DNA here is from genome assembly GCA_008750895.1 of Mirza zaza. Classification (NCBI taxonomy): domain Eukaryota; kingdom Metazoa; phylum Chordata; class Mammalia; order Primates; family Cheirogaleidae; genus Mirza; species Mirza zaza. The sequence goes on along the minus strand of VSMD01103347.1, from coordinate 11,739 downwards.
GATTACCTAAGAAGCCAAAACTGCACCAACTCCAGGCAGAACTTCACTCCTTTCGTAGTTTGTTTGCTTAGATTCTCAGACTGAGTAGAGAGTTTCTTATCCAATTCAGAATAAACTAGGTGATTCGAGTTTATTTAACAAGCAATGTAAAGATTGCATCTCTGAGCTGTGGTATTAATTCAATTCTGGAACATGTTCTTTAAAGTATATAGTATAGCTATAGCGTCAGTTCTACTGTGAGGCTTATCGTCTTGTAAAAATATCTTAAGATAATAATGAAGTGTGATATAAATCAGGGTGTTTAAATCCTACTCTCTCAATAGATCATAGTATCAGAAGGACAAAGATGTTTCTTCAGTGTTTGTAATCTGTATTTTCAGTGTGCATATAGTGGATATTGAAATGTTTTGTTTGGACTATGGTGTGAACTTAATTTGTTTTAGTAAATAAAGCTGAGTGACTTTCAATGTATCAAAAAAATAAAAGAAACCAAAGAGCCATGCCATGATGTTCAGGTGTCACTGTGGGCGTGGGTGGCAGGGTAAGATGAGTGACAGGCTGAGTGAGCAGTTAAGTGGACTCTATCTGCCTTTCCTTTACACCAGCTTCAAATAGACAGGTGTATTCATCTTTGTTTTAAATATAGGGTTCAGAATAAGAACAAGGTTCTGATGCAAAATATATTATTTTGAGTGATCTAAGATATAGGTTCTCGAGAGAGCCAGAGAAGAGAGCTAGAACAGCAGAGAGCTTTGCATGGTGGCAATGGTTGAGCTGGGCTAGATTTAGAGAGGTGGAGAAAGCCCATGAGGAGGCATTCCTTCAAAGTCCATTTATTTGTATAGGCGCTTACATTTTCTGCGTTAAGAATTTAATTTCAGGGCAAATGGGTATTTCTACAATGCTATCCATTTCTTTTGGTACTTATTAAATATACATGTGTATTAGTTTGTTAGGATTGTCATAATAATAATACCAGAGGCTAGGTGACTTAAACAACAGAAATGTGTTCTCTCACAGTTCTGGAGGCTGGAATTCCAACATCAAGGTTCTAGCAGGTTGATTTTCTCCTGAAGCCTCTTTCCTGGGTTTGCAGATGCCTTTTCTCTGTGTGCACATGCCTGTTGTCTTCCCCCTTCTTATAAGAGCACCAATCATTTTGCATTAGGGTCATACTCCAAGGACCTCTCTTGAACGTAATCCTTTCTTTAAAGACCTTATCTCAGAATGCAGTCACATTCTGAAGTACTGGGGGTTGGGATGTCAACATATGAATTTGGAGGGTCAGGCACAATTCAGTCCACAAAAACATGTTATGAGAAAAATAAGTAAGAGCTGATTTTCAAAAATATTTTTAAATGTAGAACCCAGCACTAAGTATGTGCTTCTTTAATTGAATTTGTGAATGAACTAAGGCACATAAATGAACTTAAAATAGACAATGAAAAAACTAGTATTTCAGATTGAAGTTTTAAGGTGGAGTTGCATTATAAAGGACATGGAATTCAAGCTGGGAGATAAGCTTATATCTGGGGTCTAATTCAACTGTGTAGAGCAGGCAGGGAGGTGTGGCTCTCTAGATAATTATGATCAGGATGTGACAATGGAAGCAGAGAAGTTAAGAATTCAGAGACATTGAGAATTAATGTCAGGAGTTAGTCTTTTGTCCAAATGTAAATAAATTCAGCATTTTCCTTGGTAATAAACAAATCGAATTGCTTGTACTTCTCTGGAAGAGCTTTTGGAATTATTTATATTATCCCCATGACAGTGTGTCAAAATGAAAATATTCTTAAATTTTTTTACCATAAAAAACTTGTCAAATTTTCTATATATTCAACAATAATGAGGATGACTATAACACTACAGAAATCTTGGATCTGTTTATGTAATGTTTTTCTTAAAGAATTGTATTTTTGTAACCACTTCCTTTTAAATAAGCAAAGTTTATACTTTGAATGCTTTGCATTGTTAAATGCTAATTTGTATTCTTCCTGTGCTCCTAAGGTATAATTAAATAGTGTACTATTGGGCTTTTTGTACAACACACATTTGCATTTTATGTATTTTTAGAAACATGGATAAAAATAAAACTGGGGAAAGGAAGTATAACAAAATAAGAATAATTTTTCTTTGTCATTTAATGTGTAAAGATAAGATAATTTTAATTATGTGTATTTACTTATCCAGAGGTAATAAGTTACTTTATGAAATATAGCCAGAAGCTGCACAGTATACCAAAATATTATATAGAAAAAAACTTATATTAACACAAACACTTTAAATAATCATCTGGAAACTTACACACAGAGTTCATTATGACTATAGAGTAGTTGATAATATAGGAATATATGCACTAGTTGGTAACCCAAGATGAGTGAAGTCCTTAAAGATTACATATGATGTATGAAGGCAAAGTTATGAAATTAAATACACAAGTATATACAGACACTTATATCTCCCTACCCTCCTTGTAGCTACAGAGGTTCTTGGTAACATCATAATGATAAGACCAGTCTGGAAGTATTATCCACTCCATGATGCAAGTGAGCACAAGATGTGTGTTGTCTCAAGTGTTTTCTAAAGAAAATTTAAACCTAAATTTTAAGAAGACTTTTTAAAAGGCCCTTTTCTACATCACAATTCTGTAATTTATTCCAAGTTAAACCTATAATTCATATGTAATATCAGTATACATAATGTAAGAAGAAATCAGAACCATTTTTAAGAGAGTCCGAAGGGGTCTTTGGGGATTTTACTGTCTATATAATTGTTAATTAGGCTGCAAAATCTGTCCTGGTTAACAGATGGTTCCAGGACTCCAGATGCATGGATACACGATTTGATATTTTGGATTCACACAGGACCTCCCCACAAAATTCAAGAGCTCATACTTTAAACAAACAAACAAGCACTATTTTACATGGATCTTGAATTGCTAAAGGGAGTTATTTTTATGGCTTAACAGGATATAAAAACAAATTCCCTGAGAAGATTACCTCCATTGTCTTTCTTTTTAGATAAACAAAAAATTCAGGATGCAAACTGATTCTTTCTCATATACATTTTTAACATTGGAAGAACCCAAGTAATAAAAATCATAAAAGTTTATAGGTCTTTTATCCTTCAAGTTGTTTATAGAAAATAGTTTACCTCATTTCAATATGACTATCAGGCCCCACTAAGAGTAAACTCTACACATATACAAGCAATGCTATTGCCTGTCTGCTACCCTTGTGCACTGAGGCGTGGTGCATAAATGCATTTTCCAGCAAAGCGAGGTGACCAAGTTCCAAAATGTTCATTTTCATGGCTCTTAATAAAAGTCTCTCTGAGTTTATGGTGTTATATAATTCATTATTAAACATAATATTAAACATTATTAAACACAATTTTCTCTTTTCTAGACATTATAGTGACATTTATTTCTGTAAGGTACTGCACTGGGCTATAATCATTTGATGCTCTTTTGATCACACCCTCCAGCCCTGCCTCAATACCTGATTCCACTCATTATTTTAATGCCAATCTCCTCTACTTCCCTGAGAGCTCTACAAAGGCAGGGGCCAAGTCTGCTTTGGTTCCCACTGTATCCCCAGTGCCTAGCAATGTTTCAGGCACATAGTAGACATTTAATGATGTTGGACTGAATGTTCAGTGACTGCTGGAATGGTTAAATGAATGGGTCTAGTCGGGGAGCAGGAAAAGCTTTCAGCAAAAGGAAGTTCTTGAGATTGTCTGGTATAAGTAGTATTTCTCACATCTCTGTTCATATTTTAATTTCTATCTTATCACCTACATCTCTTCAGCATAAAAGTCTGTTCAGTCTTCTCACTCTCACTTAATCTGTAAGGTCCAGGTCTCATCAAAGAAGCCCTTAATTCTTTTCTTTGAATTCTCATTTTCATGGCACATTTTAATCAAATTAGCTCCCTATATTTCTTCTTAGGATCACAATCAAAGGATGTCCTGGGCATTATATTTAGAAAACTTTCCAAGGGTAACATCTCAAGTGTGTTCCAAAACATCACTGAGCTTCTCCCACCCTGACCTCTGTCTGTGTCTTGCCAAGACCAGTGCCTTGGCAGCCAACTGTGCCTTTGGCTCCACCAGAAGCATTTATTTTCTGATGGCATCTGTCACGTCTGCTGCCCACTGTAATGGAGAGAATCAGTCACTGCTCTCTTCCTATACAGTTTATATCCAAGGATGAGCATTGAGGTTTATTTTTCAATGGCATAACTGAGATTTAGCCATCATTTTGAAGAAAACTTAAAGTTTAGGGGCTATTGGAAGGAATGACACTAGAAAAAGAAAAAAATATATATATATGTCCCATCACTTTCTGCTTAAACCCAGTCAATTCCCTGGTGTCATCCTGGGTGGGTTCCTTGATCTCTTTTCTTCCCACAGATGGGCTCCCCCTTCCTACCCTGATAAATCCCCATTGGAACTGTTCACTCCAGCTTGTGAACACTCTGAGGCTGGTAAAACAAAGAAGCAAACCAGCCTTCTCTCAGCCCTACAAGGTGTATCTTCTGACCCTTGTCCCAGGCAGAACTCTTAATCTTCACTTCCTAACCTAGGATCATCTCAGGACCCACAGAGGAGAAGTCTGGGCCTCTTATTTCAACAGATATTCATATCGTTTGTTTCCAAAACTTAATTTATTCTCATTTGTCTTCATTTTGTTATGCTAAAATTAGATACACAAGCGTTCATCTTGATTTGTTCTAGATCTCAAGGTATAGCTATTTCCTTTTACTACCAAAGATAAAGTCCCTAACAGTGTTTGAGCACACTCTGTGTGTCAGGCAATGTAGATGTTTCTCAATGATTAATTTGGATGCAAACACGGAATAGGTATTAATAGTAACTTTTTGCAGAAAAACAGTCTCAGAAAGATTAAGGAATGTTTGAGATCAGTCTGCTGATAAAGATTTAATGCAGAATTGAAATCTGCATCACATTCAATTCAAAGCTTATATATTAATAGTTTCCATAAAAGCAATGGTTTCAAGAGTATATCCTTTAATTCAAAAGAAATTTTGGCAGCATCTTTATACATAAAATTGTTTTTCTAGTAGAAATAAAAATGAAGAGCCTAGAATAGAAACATGTTCCAAAGTTATACCATTCAGAAAGTCAATTTCAAGGTAAATTACAAACCTTAAGAAGAAAAGCCAAACTTTAAATGTTTAGAAGAATATATATTTAGAAGAGTAAAGACAGATTTCTTAAATAAGATACAGAAAATTCAATCCATAAATAATTAATTCATTTACTACATTGAAATTTTAAATTTCTGATCAACAAAAGGCACAATTAACAAAAGCAAAAACAAGCTACAGAGTGAGTAAAGAGATTTGTAACACATATTACAGAGGAATAGTATCCAGAATTAAAAATAATTTATTCAAATTAATAAGAAAAATGAAATTGCCAACCCTCCCTGTTGCAATAAATGGGAAAAGTTTATGAACAGGCAGAAATGTGAAGGGTCAAGCAACATGAAAATGTACCCACCTCAGGAATAATCAGTGACATACATATTGAAGCAGCCTAAAATGCATTTTGTACATGGTAGCCTGGCAACAATTTACAAATAGGACAATATAAAAAGTGGTGAGCATTTGGAGAAATGAGAACTTGCATTCACTCTAGTTGGGTATAATATAACCAATATGAAGAGCAATTTGGAATTTTTTAATAAACTTGAAGATGCACTTGCTTGTGATTCAGCAATTCCAGTAGAGAAATTCTCATACATATGTAAAAGAAGGCATGCATTATCCATTATCCATTGCAGCTTTCTTTTTTATAGTAGTGGAAAACTGGGAACAACCTGATGGTCATAAAAAAGCTACTAGATACATAATACATAATTATGTTGTAGTCATATAGTGGAATGCAGTAGTGGAAACAAGTATACTAACATTACATAAATCAACATGGATTCATCTCTAAAACATTCATTAAAAAAAGTAAATTGTAGAAATACACATGGGGTAGCATATTATTTATATAAATATTTTTAATGTCTGAAAAATTATGTTGTAAACTGTGTTTAGATATATGCAAATATTTATACTACAAGGATTTAAAATGGGAAATATACATGGGGTTTCACTGGTGTAATATTTTATTCATAGAACTTGATGATGGGTTAAAGGCTGTTTACCATTTTACTCATTCTAGTTTTCTGTATGCTTGAAATATTCCAAACTAAAGTTTAAAACTAAAGTGTAAACATGCATGCAGATGGTTAATATTTCTAGCTATTTAGTTGTCTTTGTAGAAGTACAGTTACAGACAAAAAGGGGTGACATATTCAAAATAGCAAGTGTGAATTATCGCATGCACACATATTGATATTGTTAAAAATAAATGTATACTTAATGGGGAAAGAGTAAGATGTGACAATGTGTTGTAAATAGAATGCTGGCAAAAATATGAATTTTTCTATTCCAGTTTAGACATATGCTTTAAATATAGTATTGTATTTGAGATTATAAATTCCATCTACATCTGTGAATGCACATAAAGGGTGAAGAAAGTTTTAAAGGTGGCAAATAACTTTCATAAAATTTGTACATTTGGTCCAGAGAAAAGGTGAATCCTCAGACTCTCAGACTAAACAGCTGAGCTGTGAGTTAAAAATCCAGGGTACAGGAGTTTTGCATTAATTAAATTAAAACAAAATCTGGCAACTGAGAATAAAGGACAACAAAAAAAACCTGTGAATATAAAACCTTAACTGCCTGGGATTATGCATTAATCAGCCAAGAAACACTACATCACTACACAACACTTAACCAAGTGTTAATAAGTGTTTTCAGGGGCCTGCTCTAACCCAGGCACTTCAGGTGTCAGAATAAAAAAGATGACTAAAATGTAATCCCTAACTTCAGAAGCTCTTTAGGGTAGAGGCAAATAATGATAATGCAATTTATATACCTATACACATATATACCATATACACGTGCATACATATGCATATATACAACATGTGTGTATATGGTTATATAGTTACGTACACTTATTTTAATTGTTCTAAGACTGGTCATAAAAATTCAAGTTTCTGCCTACCCTCTTCACATACATAATTGGGGTGTGGATTGAAAATGCCTTTGCAGTGTTTTCTTTTTGGAGAAAAGATTTTGACAAGGTTAATGGCCTATGTTGGTCAAGCATTTTTATATAACTTTACCAATTTATCTTTTGACACAGCTGGTCACTCTTCTAAAGCATTTTTATTCTTTGATCCCTCTGTGCCAACTTAGCCTGTTTTAGACTGTTTCCTTGCGTTCTATACTATACTAGTGGTCCTCACTGGGCTTCCATGTACCTCTTGCTTTTCTGCCTGGCATTTTGACCTTCATCTATCTGTTTAGCATTGCCAAGGTTTTTTGCTGTCTCGGAGTAGGTGAGAACAGGGTAGTTTAGAAATCTAGCAGATTAGAAAGGGAGTTTGACACCTTTGGAAGGCAGAATGTCACAGATTATTTTAGCAGTGCTTAGCTAAGTGTAAGCTAAATATAAAGTCATTCAACATGAACTCAGATACTTCATTCCCATTTAAAGTACTATTGGGTGTCTACTTCATTGGGCCATTGTGGGACACGTTTAATAGAATCATATTCTGTGAAAAGACTTTCCAGAGTTAAAATTGCTATGGGCAATAAAGTGATTTGCAAGATGACATCTCTTGATTTAACAATATTCTTACACTACATATTTCAGAAATTTGAGAAATGGAGTCAGATGTATAAAAACTGTTCTTTGGAGCAGGAGCAATATAAGCATTTGGTTTTGAGATAAGAATCATCAATGTTGTTTTCTCAGGCTATGGGGCAAGATAGATACAAAGCCCACTATCCTGTGATTGGAAATCTGCTGTTTGCTTTTTAAGTAGAAATTTGTAATGAACGATTCCCTTCATTTAAACAAAGGTAACTTGCTTACTTCTTACACATACAACTTTGTTGAGGATCTTTTTATTAAAATATAACATACATACAGAAAAGTGCACAAAACATAAATTTAAAGATTGATGGATTTTTACAAGTTGAGCGCCACCAGCATCCTAGAGCCCTCTACCCTCTCATGCCCATTCCAGTTCTGCTCTCTGTGCCCCAAACATAACCATTATCCTGACCTTGAATGCCACAATTCAGTTTGTCTGTTTTTGAATTGTATATAAAGAGAATCTAACAGCATATACTCTTTGTGCCTGACTTTTTTTGTGTCATACTGTTGTTGCAAGATTTATCCATGTTCTTATGCTTTTGATTTTTTTCCATGTTGTATGTGGCCACACTTCATTCATTCTCATTGCTGTAGAGTGTTCCATTAGGTGAGTATACCACATTTTATGAATTTATTCTGCTGCTCGAAGCCACTTGGGCAGTTTCTAGTTTAGGTCTATTATGAATACTGAGCATTCCTGTGCACATTCTTTAGGGAACATATGTACACAATTCTGTTGGTCACATAAACCTAGGAGTGGAATTGCTGAGTCGCAAACATTCATTTGTTTAACTTTTGAAGTGTCAGCTAGATTTTCAGCATGTTTGTACTAATTTATACTTCCACCAGCTCCAACAACATAAAATAGTTCTCTGGTGGTTTCATATCTTCTTTAACATTTGGCATTTTCCATTTTTCTTTTCTTTTTTTTCATTTTAGCTACTTTGGTGGCAAACATATCCTTATTAAAGAAACAGATCATGAGAAACAGCCCTGACTTGTTACCTTAAGTGAACTTGATTTGGGCAATGTTAGCCAGTTTATTCCCTCTTAATGAAATGCATCTGGGACAGATCAAGTGCATTCATCCACTGAAGTCCTTCAAATGTTAATGATCTCCTATTCTCCTACACATCCCGCCACATACAAATGATCTTAGCTCACAGTTATCATGGCCTTCTGAGAGAGAGACTTTTTTCCAGTTTCCTTTGGTAGTGATGTTATTTTCCCCATTAATCAGAACAAACTCTACTTTTAAAATATATTTCAGTTATTATCATGTCTCCATTTTGTTTATAATCTAAGGGCAGTCCAAAAGTGGTTGTTTATATGTGTTTATCTTGTGGCATGCCTCTATTATATTTTTCAGAATTTTATTTTTCATTGCTATGGCTGAGACCGAAAAACAGGATGTTTTTATTGTGTCACATTTCTAAAATTCCTTCTTGGTCAAAAGTGCGAGTCTGTTGATCCTTCCAAACTTTTGTCTTCCTGGCAAGAAAAGAAGATCCAGGAAAGGACATTTTGCGATTGTATTAATCATTTTCCATTGCCTTTATATTTCCTTTGCTTTATTAAACTCTTCATCTTTTCCAACTAATACCATTTTGCTTATTATTTCCTTATTTTTAAAATAAAGAATTGGAGTGATTTCTCATGCTTTTCTAGAAGTGTCATTTCATTAGAAAGGTATTTCTGGGTAATAAAAGCTTACATTTTAACTTTGAAACTCTTCTGATAGTTTGATTGATACAGTTTTAGATTTTTCTTTCTGTTGTTTCCCCAGTGAATTCCATGAAGGATTTTGCATGCAATAATCCTTTAATAACTAGTATCTAAGAAAATTGAAACCTCCACACTTAATTTCTAGACATACCTTTGAATTTGTGTCTTCATTTTGTTTATTCTACCTTTGCCATGAAAAAATATGTAATTTCAAAGTAGCCACATGTATCAAACTTTTCCTTTAAGGTTTCTGTGATTGTCGTCATACTTAGGAAGATCATCTTCCCCTCAAATTTATACAAAAAAACATTCTAAATTTTCTTCCAATATTTTTCTTTTTTTTTAAAAAAAGTAAGGATCCAGTTCTTTTTCCTTCTATATGGATAATCTATTATACCAGAACTATTTATTAAATGATCCACTCTTTCTCACTAAGTCAGATTAAAATCCATGTATACTGGATCTTTCTGTGGATGCTCAGCCATATATGGCTAATATATTTACATATTCCTGTGATAATATCATACACTTTTGATGACAGCGATTTACAATTATCTTAGTATCTGGGATTCTTCTACTTTGCACTCTTATTATTCAGTATTCATAAATTTCTTGGCTATTCTTAGAGATTTAGTCTCCCATATACATTCTAGATTTTTATATTGTTAAATCCAAATCCCAATTAAGATTAAAATGTGAGTTGCATAACATTTAAATATTAATTTAGGATGTACTGATATTTCTATAATTGTTCTTATCATTAAAGTTATTTTATGTACTTCAGTTAGATTTTATAAATGAACTTTTATATAAATCTTGTACTACTCTTGCTATATTTAAGTCTAAGAATTTTTGTGTTTTGTTCCTAATGTAAATATGTGTGTGTGTATATATATATATATATATATATATCTTTTTACTTTATTCTCGACTTCATGATTGCTAGTTCAGAGAAAAAGCTATTGATTTTCTTAAGGTTTCCAATCAGAGTTAATCATAGGGCTTTTCCAGGAGCTACTAGAAAGAGACACTCTTTTCCCCTAGAGCAGAGATTTTGGCAAACATCTTGTCAGGAACAGTCTGAGAATCAACTTAACATGAAGGAAAGTAGAATCTAGGGACAGAGACATAGCGGGTTTTGCAGCTATTATTTGAACTCCTGGAACACGCCATATTTGAAATCCTTGTCAGTTTTCCTTTTTAATTTCTTGAACCAGCAAATGTTTCCTATTTTCATTTGATTAAAGCAAGTTTCTGTAGGTCTTATTTTTCTTTGTTTATAAATAAGATGGGTAAGAAAATTTGAATTTGGCTTTTCCAAATGATTGTTTCTTAAGCTGGTAATCTTCAGAGAAACACTAGATTACACCCTATCATGAGGATATAACAAAAAATAATTTAATGGGATAGAATTTACCATAAGAAAGTTGCTAAAATGTTATCAGAGATATGTAGGATAAATCTGAGATTGCTTCATTAAAGAGTTGAATTTTAAGAGATAATGACACAATAAAAAGCATGTGAGGCTGTAAATGCAAGAGTATAAAAATATAATGAAGTGATTATGTGAAAGCATGATAAAGAGCACATCACATTGTTTGAATATTATAAATTTGATTTTTTAATATTTCCCTTCCAATGGAAAATTTAGAAATTCACTAGGTAATCATTATTTTATATAGGCTATTTAATTAATTAAAAACACTAGTTACAATGTCAATAGCATAATTGTGCTCTTTGACTCAAAAAAAATCTATAGTTTAATCCACTATGACATTCTAAAGTTTCCTTTATATCCATCTTTGTTTATCCAGCGGACTTGTTTCCTCATTATTGGCTTCCTGAGAAATCATTGCACAACTCAGATTTTGTTTGTGTTTAAGCTTTAAAGTCACATTGAGACCAATCAGCAATCTTTCAAATATTTGATTGCATTTGAAATTGTATGTAGGGCACTCCTTTGCTTCTTGTTGAAATATGGTTAGGATTCAAATAGGATTAGTACTGTCCATTTATCACTCAGGGCACCAACACATATTGCATCACTTAGCAATTCATTTATTTGTTCTTTCATTTCCCCCCACACATGTTTAATAGGATGTGACTATGATGCAGGCATGTTTATATACATGGCAGGAACATCGCTGGGCAAAGGAGACAAAGTTCTTGCTCTCATGGAACTTAGATTCCGAGAAGGAAAGATAGCAAATAAACCTATAAACAAATATGAATACACTACAGTTACATAAATTATGTCAAGTGGTG